>JAMAGZ010000216.1:0-25126 GCA_023626575.1 Penicillium sp. PF1803
GCCTTATAGCGAGGATCTCTCCCTTAGTATTCGCTTAGCTAGGAGACGTAGAATATATAGTAGGAAATCTTCTTAATCGAACCGCTAATAAATTAGTATACCCGTTAATAATATATACTAAGGGAACTAATAAGCCGCGAGCTTAAGATATATTAATATAATATATATAGATCGAAGGACGTGGTTATAGCGTAATTTCTGCGTGAAGAGAAGGTTATTAGCGCTGATATTATTATTATCTAGGAGCCGTAGGAGAATCCCTTCTAAGATAGCACTTACTACCTATTAAAGTAGATATATAAGCTACTATATCCGGCAGAGAGCGAAATAGGAGATAGGGCGAGGGTTTATATATTTATATCGAAGAAGATAGGCGAATACACTTACTTAGCACACTCTTATGACTACTAAGAGATTCGTATTAGGACTAAGTTATCTAGGGAGCTTCGAATTATTAATGTGTATAATGATTAGTAGCGTAGAGTAGCTCTTTATCTACTATAGGAGAAGCTACTACCTATCCGTGAGTAGGAAGGGGCTTCTTACCTAGTACTAAGGGATTTTAACCTATATTACCTAGCCTAGGGAGGTAACGATACCCTACGCGATATAAAGGCGAAGGATCTCTTAGATTTAATAGAAACTATAGGGCTAGATAACTAGTTAGCACTAGGCACTATTATATATAACTAAGCTAGCTTATAGTCCACGATTAACCTCGTTCTAGCCTTATACTTACTACGTGAGATAATAATAGCGTACAAGGTTAATAAGAGCGTATATACTAATTTAGATCACCTTCTAATACTTACCTTACTTAAAGTTAACGTGCCGGAAGCTATAGATCCTATTAAACGCCGGAACTAGAAAGCTATAGATATAGAGAAGTTCCTTACCTTCGCTTTAGCTAACCTCTATATAATATAACTACCGGAAGAGCCTACACCGCGTAAGATTAACTATACCGTTAACTACCTCCTTAATATTATATAGTAGGTGGCCTAGGTATTAATACCTTAGGTAAAGCCGTTAGCGTAGGCCCGCTAGGGCTAGATACCTAAATATATAGAGGTAATTAAGGAGTTATATAGGCACTTCCGGTAGTATATTTATATATACTATAAGGAGGACTAGGTTAAATATAAGTTAGTGAGGAACGCGAAGGGAAGAGTAATTAAGAAAGCGTCGAAATAGGGCTTCCGCTAATAGGTGTAAGATATAATTAATAAAGGCCCCCGCGGCCTTTAGAAAGTGTTAAAATAGGCTTAAATAAGAAATTAACTAATAAGTAATAATATCCCTTCTCTTAAGAGAGTAGATAGAGGATTAGTAGAGACTTACTAGGAGAAGGTTAACCTACTTCGTTAAGTCTTCTTCCTAGAGCCCCTATAGGCTAACCTCTCTAATATCGATTTAACCTTACCTCTAAATTAATTCGAATCGAATTAGCTTACCTTCCTAATAATCTCTTAGTAGGAGGTACGCGATATAATAAAGCGAGCTCCGCCGGATAAGGCACCTAGTGAGGATAGTATCCTAAACTACGTATAGAAGATATTAGTAGATAATAACCATGAGTTCGTGGCTATTCTAATAACTATCTATAATACGTGTATATAAATAGGCTATAACCCTCCTTACTTCTAGGCTTCTATTATAATAACGCTTCGTAAGGGCGGCCTGCGCGATTTTTAGTAGCTAAAATTATATAGGCTAGTTACTCTACTAAATACCCTTAGTAAGATCCTTAAATCTATTATGGCTATATGTATCGTATAGGCCGTTAAGGAATATAGCCTACTTCTAAAGACCTACCTTAGTAGCCGGAAGGGGATCTTAGTAGATTATACGATCTAGCTAATCCTTAACCGTATACACTATATATAAGGGCGAGGTAAGAGGGTATTAATACTACTACTTAACGTGGTAGGTGCCTATAATAATGTCTTACACGAACGGCTACTATATAATATAAGGTAACTCTATCTAGGCTACTTCGCGCCGTAGATCGTATTATTTCTTAGTAATAGGAGTACTCGCATTAAGTTACTAGGATTCCTCTTAGATAGCTTCCCTACGCCTACCGGTATCCTATAAGGATCGCCTATCTCGCTAATCCTATTCTTACTTTTTAACGCGCCGTTAGTCTCGATATATAGTATATATATACGAGGCGGAATAGGTGCTATATACGGCTTTAGCTAGGTAGATAATATAGTGATTATCGTAGAGTCCGAAATATATTATAATAATATTAAGCTACTAGAGAAGGTGCTTAGAAAAGTAGAATAATAGGCGAAACAGTATACGGTAAGATTTATACCCGATAAGTTTAAATTAATCTATTTCACTAACCCTTAACTAACTAATAATTAAAACGATAACTATAAGGACGATAGTAAGAACGATAATAAGAATAACCGTGAGAACGACTAGGAGAACGATACTACTAATATATATGATTTCGACTAAGCGCACCCTTAGGGTAATAACTAGATACCTATCTAGTATAACGACTTATTAATATAACCGATATAATCTACTAAGTATCTAGGTGTTTAGCTCGATAAACACCTTAACTTTAATATATATTAGTAAAAGTTACTCACGAAGGCTAATAGTAGCCTTAAAGCCCTCCGGGCGATAATAGGATCGGTATAGGGTGCCTTACTAGCGGTAATACGAAAGGTCTACTAAGCGGTAGTAGTGCTATAGATACTCTACAGGGTGTCTACGTGATATTACCCTACTACGAGGGCTATACCGGCTAGTAAACTATAATACACTATTAACGAATTCACTAGGATCTAGAGAAGGGCTGTAATTCTTATTAGCGGGGCCTTTAAATTAACTAGTACGGTAGCACTAAACGTAGAGCTCTTTATTATACTAATATACCTACTTATAGACTAAATCACTTAGGAAACAATAATATAAATCTAAATAGGAGCCGCGTGGGCCTAATTAGAGTGTTTACGTCGATAGCGTTCTATATAGGAGATTAGGAAAGGGGGATAGAGCCCTCTTAAAGCCCTTAGGTAGAAGAAGGAGGGTATTCTAGACCCGAAAGGAAGCGTATAGGAGTCGCGTAAAGCGTTCGTGCTAGCACTATAGGAGACACGGATCTTATACGTTATTAACTAGGACGCAGAGGTTACGTGAGCCTCGTATAATAAAATTAAGACGGAGTCTCTATTTTAATAGGCCCTCTTAGACTATACCCTAATAGTTATATAGGATCGCCCCCGGACGATCCTATTCTTTATAGATAGTAGTAGATACGAGGGGATAGTAGGTGCATTAGCCGTTACCCCGCGTAAGGGCGTCTTTTAATAGCGATACCTTAGAACCTCTAAGGAGTTAATAGTGTATATTACTAAGCTTAATAGTATTAAAATAGCGGTAGCCGAATTCGTTAACTAGCATTAGAACTATATAAGGCCTATAAGGCTTATAATTTTCTCTAATTACTAGGCCGCTATCTAGGCGGTATAAAACCTAAAGTGACCGTCGGGCTAGATCGTGCTCTAGAGTATTTATGATCACGTTCGGACCCTCCGATCGTAAACGCCTACGTTCGATTAGATTCCTATCGAGATCCGTTAGATCCCCGTATACGTAGGCGTTCTTAGTAATAAAACCGTTAACGTTAAAGTAAAGTTAGCGGTAATAGGAGGTAGGGAGAACGGAGCGGAATAACCCTACCCTAAGGGACCCGCGCCTACCGGTTAAGTCCTTCTAGTATCGACCGCGAAGCGTCGAGTATAGCGGCGTATTAAGGAGAGATAGGTATAAGAGTAGGCAGAGGAGCGAACTAGTAAGCCGAACTAGCGGTTAGTTAAAGTTCTAGATAAGAAGGTGCTTCGGTTATTTAAATCCCTTTCGAAGCTATACACCTCCGTGTTAATCTAAATACGCTCTATACGGATCGCACTAAATCACTTTCTGTTTAAAATCAAGGCGGTCGAATTAGATAAGTATTACTATAGCGAGGGGTCTTAAACACTAAGGCATATCTTAATACAGTGCCCGTTATACGCTAATCTAAGGAAAACCTTCCTTAACAAGATCCAGATGACCGATCTTAGGGATTCGACGGATTACGATATAATCGTATCGCACTCGCAGGCCACCCGCTACGTGGTCGAATTTATGCTGCAAATAGGCCTCCTAGGATAGTTCCGGCACGTCGAAACCGAGCCAGAGCCACTATAGGGTAACGAAAACGATCTACCAGGATAATCTAGTAACGGCACAGGGGGTGAAGACGCTAGGTAGGAGGAACGCCAAACCCACGGCTAACCGAGAGGTCGTGGAAGAATACATCAACAACGAACGCCACTAATCGAGAACGAAGCAGGAGAGATACCGGGGACGGAGGTGCAGAGGAAGCGGCAGGCCATTGTGAGGGCGAAATGAGAGATATATCGTGGGATTGAGGGCTTTGAGGGCGTTTTGGTACTGTTTTTGGGTTGATTTTATATGGCAAGACGCCGTTTTCCTATGTATTTACTGTTTCATGCGCGTGGGCTGGCGTTCGGATCACTCTTGCTTCCGCCGGAGGAAGCGCCTGCATAACCATTACGCCACTAGTTAGGTTGCAACAGGTTAATAGAGTGTTGATTGATTGATTGATTGATTGATTGATTGATTCCCATAAGCCTTAGATAACAATAGATGATATACTACGTGATAGAAGAAAGGTAGTATCATATTGGAGGGTACTAGGAAAACGAGGTCAGTATACTTGCAAAAATCTAATCTGCTATAAGCTAGGCCTAAGTTCGGTTAATCTTAAGCTGAGAGACGTAATGATCTACAAGTCGTAAGGTACGGTCATTTTAAATGAACATATCCTGAGTAGAGGTCTAAGATGACGTTAAAACATATCTGTCTAGTAATCATATAGCCTCTGGGGATTATCCACCATTAGTGTCTTCCACTCCTTTTCCGATAACCACGAGCGGAGGCTTTTCAACCAAGCCACATCATCAACTTTTAAATACGGAGTCTCCGTCAATGCTTCCTCCCTCGTGCGTACCCTCATTAAGGGCGTATGTGGCCTATGAACCAGTCTTAGTACCATCATAACCGCATACAAGGATTAATACGTACCAATCGCTCCCCCATAAGAGCTGCTGTGGATTCGCATCAAACAAAGCTCTGACAAGTGGTTTGAGATCCTCAAAATACGGAGCCTGGTTACTAACCCTGTAGGGTGCGCTGATCTTCACAAAGATTTGACTTGCTCGGATCAGATCCAGGATATCGTCAAACCCCTGCTGTCGCCTAAGATCACCCTCAAGTTCTGCTGGTAACATACTTGCACCCTTCAAAAGGGCAAAATGATCCGTCACCAGCCGAATTCCTCTTGGTACAATCTCCCGCGCAATAACGTGCTTCAATTCACCCCAGAACTCTGGGTGGGTATGAGTAAAAGCCATGCTCCACCCGGTGCAACGACCGTCTAATGCATCTGCATGAAGCTTCAAAGCGATCTTTTGAAGCTCGACGTCATGCATTGCACCATATCGGTAAATATTTACCCTGATACCACGGATCCCATTGGCATGCATTTCCGCCAGGTCGGCTGGTGTGACGGTTTCAGGATCAATTACTGCGATCCCTTTTGTTACTGCACTCCCGAGATCAACGGTGAATGTCGTGAGGCAACTACTGTCAGCGCCATAGGAGAGACCGTGGGTCAGAACTGAATGCGTAATGCCTGTTTTTCTTTTGAATTCGTTATATTCTTTGATCGATGCCGGGGGTGGGGTGAGGTGACGGTTTGGGTCATATGGGAAGCGCTCAGCTGTAGTAGGTTAGAACCAAGCTGAATCTCCAAGCAGACTGTATTAGATCTCACGTTCAAAGATGTGGTGGTGGACATCCCATCCGCCATCTGGAAATAGTTGCAACGGCATTATTACGCGGTAGGTTCTGGCTGGGGAGTGGGGAGTCCGATTGAGTGGATAAGATAGGTGTATTCCAAAATCCTAAACCGAGGCTGATTAAAGTGTCCGATGTATTCAGTGCAAGGAGACCTAATATAGAGAAGTCAGCCAACAAAGACCATCTCCAGATATTTGAGAACTGGGGAAATGTCCCAGTGAACAGACTAGCAATGCCGACCAGCAATTTCATCCCATAGACAATCAGGATGGCCCCGAAGTGGGGATGCGGAGGCATTGGAATGTTTTGGATCTCTGAAGGCTGGAGCACTCCGGGTGGGTCTGGAGCACTCCGAGGCTGAAATTCCTACCGAAACGACGAGCAGAGCAACTATGATCATGACGAATCGAGTTATTAGCCACCCGAGCCATCGTGTGCTTCCGAGAATTTTGAGTCGTGTTATCGGAATGTTCCTTTCCGCTCTACGAAACTTGCATCCACGTCCAACCCACCATCGAGAAGCGCCAATTTGGTCAACATGGTTACTCATTTCATAAATGTTCGCGACTGCCGGCTCGATGGGTTAAACAGTTACATGATAGCTATTGTCTTCATTTGTTGACATCAGCGAAACAATGTCCACTCGGAAACAAGTATCCCCATGGCAATCTATAGTGGCTGGAGGTGCTGCTGGCGGCCTTGAGAGTCTGATCACGGTATGGAAAGCACAAACAGAGCTGGAGGAAAGCATGCATTAATACCTTGAACCACGTCTAGTATCCTACCGAATATTTGAAGACCCGCCAGCAACTCTTCAAAGTTGGTGGTGCAGAAAAACAATCGATTACACAGATACTGAGATCAGTCAGTCGATACCATGGACTCAGCACTCTCTACACCGGCGCGGGGGTGTTCTGCGCCTCCAACGCCTCCAAATCTGGAATTCGCTTCTCCACATTCGAGATGGCCCGACGCCTCATGCCGACCGATACAAAGGGCAAGGTGACACCGTTGGGAAACATCGGGGCGGCTTTGATGGCTGGGGTGGCGGAGGCAGTCGTTGTGGTCACTCCCGGTGAGACTATCAAGACGAAGATGATTGATGACCGAGCTGGACCGAAGCTCTATAAATCGACTGGGCATGGCATCATCTCCATTATTCGCAAGGAAGGCCTGCCTGGGTTATACCGCGGCGTGATTCCAGTCACACTAAAACAGTCTGCAAATGCGATGGTGCGGTTTACAAGCTACAATATCTTGCTAGGCCAGATGGAGGCGACGCCCTTACCCAAATCGGTCATCACTGTCATCGCGGGTGCTATGGCGGGTATTATCACAGTGTACGCAACGATGCCGTTCGACTCTGTGAAGACGCGACTCCAAGCTATGGATGGGAATCATCGTTATCGAGGATCCCTCGACTGTTTCCGCTCTATCATTACACAGGAAGGTGCTTCTGCTTTATGGCGAGGAACCACACCGCGGTTGGTCCGGTTAAGTGTTCGTGACTCTTCATAGATCTACAACTTTTCGGCCACGAGACTAAAATTTTTGTTCTAGGTCTCCGGCGCTATCAGCTTTTCAATATATGAGACCGTTGTCCAGTGGACCGACACTGTATCAAATAGCACGCCGGTAGGGACAGAGAAAACAAATATGTAGGATTCCTTAGATGATGTTTTGATGGGGTCAGTCATGAAATGACTCAAGTAAGATAATCAAGATAATTGCATCCAGGCTAGCAGTAAAAGAATGGATCCAGTCGAGACGTGAGCATAGTTTTTCTAGTCTCGTGTGCCATCTCAAATGCATTCAGTCCCTCGAAAGCGCTCAACACGAACCAATCTGCCGTGTTGGGGGGTTGGGTATATCTCTAGAACTTTCGAGGAGAAACATAGCACACCACCTGAAATAACGCGACGCCCTTTTTAAGGTTACCGTGATCGGAGCATGAGATCAAAAGTATCCAATCCCAAGGGCTACTTGTTCGGTGGCAATCGCAAGTCCCATCAATCGGTTAAAGGGCTGTACCTACCCGTGGCTATGCGATTGACTGTACCCCAGAATCACCAGTCCGAGAGCCAAGCCCTTCCCCACAAGCAGAACTTCCCGTCCTCATCTCCCCATCCCGAAGCATCACTAGCACGACCATGCGTTTTTGAGGTCCGTCTATCGTATAACAGCGGCCAAAGATTTTCATTGCTATTGCTGTCGTCATGGTACCTGAAGACGGTAGTGCGCCGCCATCGAGGAAAGTCCGGTCGGCGTGCCGCCGATGCCGCCAGAAACGTGTCAAGGTGAGTCACTCTCTTCATCGCGCTACCCAAATATGCTGAGAATGTAATGAGTGCGATGGTGGAATACCTGCCTGTAGTAATTGTGCCCGCGCGAAGGTCCCCTGTATCGACGTTCATACGGGCAATAATGATTTGTCAATCCCACGAGAGTGAGTCGACTTCGCCCGTTTTTGATTTCTCTCGCGAGTTTCATTTCTTCATGATGCGGTTCCTGACAGTAGTGTTTGGAAGCTTTGCGGTGAGGTGCTGTACTCGTATCAAATGGCTCGAACAGAACCTGGCCACCCTTTGTCCTGAGTTTGACCTGTCTCAAGGGCCAAAAGTCAACGCGGACTTCATGGAGACCTTGAACTTACCCCAAGACAGCCTGGACACCATGAACAGAGCTTCCATATCTCAAAGTCGTGTCCCAGACCTTCCCAGTCATGGTGAAATTCTGGAAGATACAGCGACGAATAAACGCCCTCTGTCGGTGATGGAGTCAGATGCCGACTCCCCACTTTCTGTGAAAGCACGATCTGTGGTGACTGATCTTGGGATGCTTTCATTACAATCAGACTCTCGTCAAAAGCACTATCTTGGCTCTTCCTCTGGACTACTCTTCGCCAAGCTCATGGGCCTAGATATTGACATACGACCGGAGCAAGGCGCAAGCCAAGCACGTCGACTAACTCCGAAGAGGATGCCAGGCGAGATCTACCGATCTCTCTATGATGATTTGAGACAGGTAATGACTGGAAAACTAAATAACTTCTTAATGTATCTATTGGCAATATAAACTAACTCTCATAGGGTCTACCATCCCCTCAAGAAGCCTGCCTCTTGCTAGAGACTTACTTCCAGAATGTCCACGTCGATCAGCCATTCCTTCACCCTGCATCCTTGATTAACGCATATCATGGGTTGTACATGTGTGCTCAGGCGGGATATAGTGACTCGGTTGATCGGAATGGCTGGGTTGATTCCGTTGATCCATTTAGCTATAACGGTCGAATGGATGTGATTGCAGGCCATGTCATCACCCCGATCTCTATCACCACTGCCGTATTCCATGTATTCATGGTTTTCGCTTTGTCGGCAACAATACTCACAAGGAAAAAAAACTACGATTACTCCCCCACTCGCTTCCATCGTATGGCAATATCCACGGCCTCGGAAACATTTTCCAACATCTCAGTTACATCGCTGCAGGCTATCTTATTGCTGGTTATGCAGAGTCTTACTGAGCCGGCGGCTGTGAATCTGTGGACATTAACTCACATTGCAATGTCACACTGTATAGACCTAGGACTTCATCGGGAGCCAAGCGAATCTGAAATGTCAGCGGAGGCGAGACTTATGCTGAGATTCATCTTTTACACTGTTTACTCTCTGGACCGGTACGATCCGTAGTTCAGACTTCAATCCCAAGAATGCATTGCTGATTCAATGTCACCAGGTCGGTCGCCACAATTCAAGGTCGCCCACTGGGAATTCGCGATGAAACATTCGACATTCGGCCTCCAGATAAATCAGATGTTGCAGAACTTATGTCCTTAACAGGCAGTGATTTAATTATTAAACTGCCGGTGCCTCAAGTTCTCGCACTGTCAATATTAAGGTTCCGACTGGACCAGCATATATCAGAGATCAAACTATTGATGTACCATCTACCAACACGGAACCAAAGCTTTGTTTGGCCGACAAACCTCCCAGAGATTCAAACAAGGATCAAGTCCGAGCTCGATGACTGGCTTCTCAGCGTTCAAAGAATTGTCCCAACTGAGGCTTCGACGGAAGAAGAGAAGCTCGATTTCCAAATTCAGAAGATGAGACACGAACAATTGTACCACTCCGCCATTTCTCTTCTTTTCCAGCCCTCTCAAATGTTTCCATCACCCAGTCAGGAAGCATTGAAACTTTGCTATCAGAGTTGCAGCAAACGCTTGCAACTATATGACGCAGTCAGCAGTCATGATATGCTCTACTACAGCTGGCGCAACATTCACGGTATCTTCTCCTCCGGTGCAACTATTGTATACTGCGCTTGGGCTTCGCGAGAGCTACAACGCACACTACCCTTCGCAAAGTTGCTCCGCGATTTGCGCACTTGTTCCAATCATCTTAGTATTGGAAGCCAATGGTGGCCTTCCGTACGCAGCGGCAAAGAGAGTTTTGAGATGATGATCGACTTGATAATCAAGTATTTCAGCGACATTCAGCTCCAGTTTCATGATTTACCTCAACCACCTCAGAAGCAACCACAACCTATCAGCTGCCGATCGCGAAGCTCGCAGCTTCCCCTTACCTTTAGCAGCGTCTCTTCCTTAGAGGAATACCCATCCGGTTCACAGATTCCCCATGTTGACCTGGAACAAATACAGCCTGACCAACATGGTTTTGATAATCAGACACAATCATTTGCGACAAGTAAGTTCAACCAGCCGCGTAAGATCATTTCGTTGTCCATTAACCTACATAGTGAACGACGCACAACCATCATTCGAAAATATGGATATTTCTACGACAGACAACTCCTTACAAGAGTTTGATATGCCGACAATAGACGCTGCCATGGAAAGCTTCATGGCGGAGTACTTGCATGAAGACTGGGGCTGGGATCCTTTCTCTAATACAACAGGTTTGTTTGAAAATCACGGTACTGGAACAGTGTAGCCGCGCTCCACGTATTTTGTCGATCGTTTGGAAAAGGCGGTCTCCTTGGAAGAATCATGTGTGCGCATAAGTTTCGTGTTATTTTTTGAATCAAGCTGCGGATTGTGCCACCCGAAAAAGAAGACAAATAAGGAGGATAGCCTCCAGGCTTATCCTCACCTAATCATTTCCATATGATCCAAGATGTAGTTGCTTCTATTTTCTGAGTTTCTTGATAGTAGCTCCCATCTCATCTCCATTTTGCAAGCACTCTCTCGTCTTCTCGTCAATCTCATACCGCTCCTGGCAGAGACGCACGCATTCTTCAACGAAGCTGGGCGGAATGACGACAACACCATCACAGTCACCAAGAATATAGTCACCTGGGTTGATATTCACTTTTTCATCAACCTCAGTGTTCTCATATTCAACTGGGACGTTCAGCTCAGAAGACCGAGTAAAGGTATTTGACCCCAAAATGCTGATCCCTCGAGCGAAAAGTCCCATGTTTAAGGCCTGGTGCTCCTGAATATCTCTGAAACGACCATCAATGACAACACCTGCTGCGCCTAGCTTCTGTGCGCGAGTGCTCATCAATCCTCCCCAGCAGGCACTTAGCAGCCCTTTTGGCTGAGAAACGAAAACAACGCTGTCTTTGGGAATTGCATCGGCGAAATGGCGCTCTGGCGTCAGAGACGTCTTGTCGGCCGCTGGTACCATGCGGACTGTATATGCCGGACCGAATATCTTGGAGGGACCGTTCATTCGTTGAGGGCTGTACATCGATAGGCCTGAGAGATATCCGCCATGTTTGATTCCGAGTTTGACTAGGGCATCCCCGATCTGGACATACTCAGGTTAGTCAACTGGCTCCATTAAATTTACTGTATGAACCATTCATCCTCTGTAAAAGCGCAGAGAGCAGAATAACTTACATCGCAAGATGCGAACTTGCTCAGTGCCTGGGCTGCCTTAGCTTGAGCTGCCATTTAGGATATAGAAGCAAAGTTTTGATAATTAGGAACACAGTGAGAAGGCCCCGAAAGAATTGAGCGTGACCAGCTTCTATTATCTCGGCTTAAAAGCTACTTCTTGATCAAATGATCGACAGAAAAATGCCATTATTATGCGAGGATTGCCCGATTTCTCTAGCTAGGGTTCGCTGGGACAACCTGGCAATATTCAAGTAGCCTCATTCGCCCGGAGCGCTCCAGACCCACACGGAGCTGCCCAGCAACACTGTCGCGTCTGGTAAAGTGGCGATCTCGGGGGCCAACAGGAACCGGGGAACTCATAGATATTGAAGAAACGGAATACCGCTTTCTTTGAATGAAAGTGGAACTGGTCTTTGTCTTTTTTTAAAAAATTCTTGCGACGCATTTGAACTCCAAGCCCAAAATGATGTCGCAAGCCCTCCGGCGCATTGTGCAGACACCGCGACCCTTTCAGAGATTGTCAATAACGCAAACAAGGAATCTTGCTACCGCCGGTGCATATTCCTCGAAAGTCCTCGGTGTCGATTATGATAAGCAAATCAAAGTCCTGAACATCTTGAAGCGGCAGTCGAAACGCCCATTGACCTTGACAGAAAAGCTACTCTATAGCCATTTGATTGTTGATGGCGAGCGCGATTGGGACTTGGAAAAAATTGATCGTGGAAACACTATTCTTGAGCTGCAACCAGATCGTATCGCTTGCCACGATGCCACAGCGACAATGGCTCTGCTACAATTTATCAGCGCTGATCTTCCGCGCGTGATGACTCCAACGACGGTGCACAGCGATCATCTGATTATTTCTGAGAAGGGCGCAAATGAGGACATGAAGCGGGCTACCTTAGAGCATGCAGAGGTATATGATTTCCTGAGCAGCGCGTCCAGGAAATACGGTATCGGCTTTTGGAAGCCTGGTTCTGGCATCATTCACACCGTGATTTTCGAGAACTATGGAATGTAAGCTGTTATCTTTCTATTTATAGCCGAGAGCTCGAGATTGACTCTCACATTTTTCTAGGCCTGGTGGACTCATCATTGGAACTGATTCACACACTCCGAATGCTGGCGGACTGGGAATGCTTGGTATTGGAGTTGGAGGTGCGGATGCTGTCGATGTGATGTCTGGAATGCCATGGGAGTTGGTCGCTCCAAAAGTCATTGGTGTCAATTTGACTGGCCAACTGCAGGGCTGGGCGTCAACGAAGGATATCATCTGCAAGTTGGCTGGGATTTTGACGGTCTCGGGTGGTAAAGGCTCGGTCATTGAGTTCTTTGGCCCTGGTACTCAGACATTGGGAGCTTCAGCCATGGCGACGGTTTGCAACATGTCAGCAGAAGTCGGATCAACATCTTGCATCTTCCCACACTCCCCCGCGATGGATCGTTATCTGGCTGCGACGAAGCGTGAATATGTGGCACGGGCGGCCAATCGGGTCCGCGATGTTCTTCTCAAAGCAGATGAAGGCTCTCATCAGTACTACGACCGTATTATCGATATCGATCTCTCGTCGCTGGAGCCGCATGTTAATGGGCCTTTCACGCCTGATCTGGCTCATCCCATCTCTCTGCTCAAATCCGCTATCGCTGAGAAGGACTGGCCCATTGATTTGAGCCACGCCATGGTCGGAAGTTGCACAAACAGCTCATACGAAGATCTTGACAAGTGCCGGCAGCTTGTACGACAGGCCAAAGCGGCCGGAGTTCCGAAGTTCAAGGTTCCGTTCCTTTTGACGCCGGGCAGTGAGCAGATTCGAGCCACTGCTGAGGCCGATGGCATTTTGGACGAGTTGAGGGACGCCGGAGCTGTCATTCTTAGCAGCTCCTGTGGACCCTGCGTCGGCTCTTGGGACCGCAAAGATGTAAATGTACGGGGCAAAGAAAAGAATTCCGTGATTTCAAGTTATAACCGCAACTTTGTCGGTCGCCATGACAGCAATCCTGCGACTCACTCTTTTGTGACCTCCCCGGAAATAGTCACGGCTTTTGCCTACTCCGGTCGTCTTGATTTTAACCCCGTCGCGGATGAGGTTTCAGGACCCGAGTCAACATTTAAGCTGGAGCCGCCCATCAGCCAGGAACTTCCCATAAACTTCGAAAACAGTATCGATACATTCCAAGAACCGCTAGCAGATGGCTCATCGCTCTCCGTTACCGTTGATCCCAAGTCCGATCGTCTGCAGCTGTTGAGTCCTTTCCGAAAATGGCAACCAGGCTGCGCAAACGGCATGGAAATTCTATTCAAGGCTTCTGGAAAGTGCACAACGGATCACATCTCGCCCGCTGGGCCCTGGTATAAATATCGTGGCCACCTCGAGAATATCAGTAACAACATGCTTACCACTGCCAAAAACGCTTTCCTTCCGAATGATCCCCAGATGCTCGGCCATACCAAGAGTTATCTGACCGGAAAGGTGGATGTGGTTCCAAAAGTTGCCAGGGAGCTCCAAAAGCAAGGCATTCGCTGGTGCATTATTGGAGACAGCAACTACGGCGAGGGTAGCTCTCGTGAGCATGCAGCTCTTGAGCCACGTTTTCTGGGTGGAACAGCAATTATTGCCCGATCTTTTGCCCGAATTCACGAGACAAACTTGAAGAAGCAGGGCATGCTCCCGTTGACTTTCCAAAATTCTGCGGATTATGATCGTCTCGGAGAGGGTGATCGCATTTCTTTGCTCGGCGTCGAAGAAGGCGAGCTTCTGCCAGGAAAGCCCGTCACAATGAGCGTGAGGACTAAGGATGGTTCGACTTGGAAGGCTCAGCTCAACCACAGTTTCCACCAAGGTCAGCTTGCATGGCTTCGGGCTGGGGGCGCTTTGAACCATATCAAAGCTAAGATGGCAACCCAATAGATCTGTTTAAGACACTTTCATGTATTGCGGCTAGACTTGCTGTATTTATTTTCCCATCAGGCTTGGAACGTGGCGTGGAATTATCAAGTTGTGGTTTAAATCAATTCAATGGATATGCCTCCTACTGCACAGTGACTGTAATGAATTCACTACGAGGCTTCTCAACAAAACTCCTTACCCCTTTCAGATTGGATACTCTTCACGCCACAACAAAATGATTTCGTGTCAGCCTATATTACGCCTAATTAGGAAACCGTCCCAGAAATACAAAATCGTACACTGTCAGATACATAATTATTGCGAAGTCAAGTCTTCATGTAAGAGCTATATATTGATGACAACTTGACAAGTATGCCTTAGTGTTATCCTTAGCTATATATTTACAAGTCATATAACCCTTTACTAGTGAATACTATCCTACTTGTTAACTATTTCTTTCCAACTTTCCCCTATAACTAATCTCCCGTATTATGGAGCGCAGCGAAGCTTATTTGCCTTCTTATTTTGTAAGAAGCCCTCCGATTACCTGGATAATCTCTGTTATTCATTCTTTAATGCTGCACCCCCTGCTTCTTGGTACCTTCGGATTGCAAACTTAGCACCAAGAAAATTTCTATCGACCGCTTTGCGTAATACATGCTAGGATTCCGCATTTGGGCTCGATAAGTTTGAGAATCCGACAGATTTGCAAATTTATTTAATTAGCCAATAGTGACATAGTAGATTTTATGACACATTGTATGGCAAATTTTAGGGTAGATAGTATGGTAAAAACTGGCTGAAATGAAGAATTTTGCCAATTAAAACTTTCTGACGGGGTTTAAGGCAGGTCCAAAAAGTCCGCCGTATTCGGTGCCGCCACTGGCTCAAAGCTTGACCAACGAAGTTAATTTTGCCCTCATGGATCACTCCGCCGTCCCCGGACTGCTCCTCATCCTGGCCAACTCGATTCCACGCCCCTATCTAACACTGTCCGACACCCATCGGCCATCTTGCGCTCCAGATCCATTGGCCAACCTTGAGCGACTCGGGTCGCTCCTAGATACTTTTCCCCCGCACTAACCCTTTCCCAATGGAGCTTACCTGCATCGTGTAGTGCCCACTCGGCACTCGTTTTTGGGTTGGCTCCAGGATGCATATAAGTCGAGAGAAGGCACTATTCCCTGTCTCCTGTATATGCAAATCGTCTCCGCACTATTTGACCCCGCAAATTTCGACATTCTCAAACATTTTTTAGTCCGACACGGTCTTCTCCTTCTCTGAAAATGGGCGCTGCTGGTGGTGGCTGGTCCAATGCGGCCATCAAACAGGTTCCGGCCCCAGCTCGCAGAGCTTATGTCTGGCTTGCCGTGATTTGGGCCTCTTATTGTGGTGGCCTTCATGGATTCAACACTGCGAATATCTCGGGGACTATGAGTCTCAAACCTTTTGTCAGGGACTTTGGGTGGACGCATCTTTCAAAAAACCAAATTTCTAACTACTCGGGTTGGGTTGTCTCGTCCATGCTGTTGGTAAGATCTCATACTCGCAATCCAAAAAACTTATGGCAAGCTATAACTTGCTTTCTTTGAAGACGGTCGTTTGCTGACTTAATGATCACTAAAAGGGCCAAATCCTCGGTGTCGTGGTGTCAGGGCCCTTAGGTGAGCGTCGTGGTCGAAAGTCAGTCATTATGTCGGCCGCCATCTTTTACGCAATCGGTGCCATCCTGATGGCCGTCAATTTCGGTTCCTTGGCCGAGCTGCTGGTCGGAAGAGTCATTTCTGGAATTGGCTCTGGGCTTGGAATGACCGTTGGCCCTATCTACATTTCCGAGGTCGCACCGACCGAAATGCGCGGCATGATGACTACCTTTTACAACGTCAACATCATGAGCGGTGTTGCGGGAAGTTACTGGATTAACTATGCTTCGTATGAACTCGTCTCGCCGGAGAATAGCTGGCAGTGGCGAGCCACGCTAGTTCTTCAGTTAATTCCTGCTATTGCCCTCTTTATTGGGTTTCCATTCTTCCCCGAAAGTCCTCGCTACTTGATGATGAGGGGAAGAGTTGAGGCTGCCCGGCAGAGCCTGTTAAAGATTCGCGGCCTCGATGAAAACGACGTTTATTTTAGCCGTGAGTATAACGAACTCAGAGGTCGAGTTGATGCAACTGTTGAGAGCCAGCCTGCCTGGCAATCAGCCAAGTCCTTGTTGAGTACCTGCATCACTGATCCCCCGACCCGCAAAATGCTCTTCTTCGTGTTGCTCGTCCAAACATTCTTTATCATGAGTGGGGGAAACTCGATTACCTACTACGCGCCGACTATCTTAAAGTCAATTGGCCTCAAGTCCAGTCAAGTCCTTCTATTTTCTGCCGTTTATGGAATGATCAAGGTGGCTAGTGTGCTTTTCTATGCCTTCTATCTTACTGACCGCTTTGGTCGGCGGCCACTGCTGATTATCGGCTCATTCATGAATATGCTGTGCCTACTTTATCTTGCCGTTTATCTGGGAGTCGCCGATATTTCTGGCTCGGCCAGTCCATCGCCCGGAGCCTGGATTGCAATCGTTGCCATTTGCATCTTTGCAGTTGGTTATGCGTTTGGCTGGGCGCCGATCTTCTCACTTACGGCTTCTGAGATCTGCCCGACCTCGATGCGTGGAACGGTGGTGACGATTACTTTTATCTATCAGAATTTGCTGAATTTTGCTATCACTCGCGCATTCCCTAGCATGACAGTTACTATACACGCGTGGGGGCCTTTCGCCCTGTTCACTGCTTTCACCGGGTGCGCTACCGTGTGGGTCTTCTTTGCGTTCCCGGAATGCAGAGGACGCAGCATGGAGAGTGCGGGAGCTTTGTTCTCTTTGCCTTGGTATAAGATTGGCTTTGTTAAGGCTCCAACTGCCGAGTATGAGGCCGCAGAGAGACAGGTAGATGTGGAGAAAGCATCATCGACCGAGCACGAGGAACACGTTGGAAAAGATCTCAAATCGGTCTAGGAAGCACTTTCATCAAGTACACAATCCATGTTCAATGGATAAGGGGCTTTGAGAGATTTGCCAAGCATCTTTATGAGTTACTCTACTTACTGTCTAAACTCGTTCACTTTATAGCAACGGCTTTGCTGGAGAGCTACAACTCTTGTTGTATCTTGCGTGCTCGGCAATTAGCAAGCCCCTTGACTTGGGGGCGTGAGGACCTTGGGGAAGTCAAAAGACCAATTCGATTCTTCGCTTATCTCGCATTCTAAAATGGCTCGCGTTTTAGCGTATTTCTTTTCCAGTCTCGCAAGCGTACGAGCCCTAAAATTCAGTCGTGGCCCATGAGGGCTCGTAAGTGGCCAGTAGCAAGCTTAGGAGGGGCTTTGAGTCCCTTGTTTGGAGCCGAGATTTGATCTTGACGATATTTCCGGTGCATGATGAGGTGCGATTGCTGGTTCCATCGCTCAAGACGCCTACAAGAAGCACCAGCATGAGGGTGAACAGAACCTTCCTCACCAGGGCGGTCCGTACCCGCAGCAATTCCCTCAGCAGCCATATCCGCAAAGAAGCGTGTGCTTACGCTGCATGGATCTGATCCTGTAAAGAAGGATGTTTACTTTATCTCCATAGATTTGTCATTTGCGGCGCGTCTCGTACGTTGCAAGCCATGCATCTCTGAACTCATCAATGGTTCATGCTTGTTGGTAGCGGAGTCAAAAGCAGCTTATAGTTAAAGAAAGGCTGGGTATAGAAGCGCTAGATATCCACGGGTTATTGCTTTATTTCCTGATGATTTAGTATTCATCATGACGGCGGAAGTTTTTCATTCCATTTCCCGCTTCCTCCGACCCATCAAGGTCATATGCAATAGATAATAGGTGAATAGGATAATCTCTAGGCTACGGGGTGAGGTCCTATAGGTATTAAAAACCTCGTCACCTTCCCGGGAGAGTGAAAATAGATCAAAGTAGCCGTTCCCGGGCTTTTAGGTGATAGTTTCTCCTTGCGCCTCAACTTCGGCCCACGTCTTGTGCGTTCTTACGGAACTAAAAGAAGGAAATTTCCAGGCCATATAGTTTCTGTAGGCGGTGATTTCAGATAAGGGCGCGGTGACCACGGCGGCGAAAGAGGTATCCCTACTTAACAGGTTGCGGAGGTTAGGGATATAGTCCATACAAAGTAAGCAACCCACGCAGCCCTAAGTCTCTTGGGATCCTAACATGAAACCCCTTAAAAGCGCTATTAGCTAAGCTATGCACTATCACCCAGAAAATAAAACTCATTCCCAGAATCGAATGTTCTCTGAACTAGTTTTTTGGTCTTGATTATTTTAAAGTCAGCATTCAAACTCTATAAGCGCTTATTTATAGCCTTATAAACCTTTATTATCACGATAGCGCTATGTTTTCAGAAACTCGGGATTAATAGTCACCCATTATTTTAACTGACCTCTAGTACTCCATTTAGTATTGAATGTAAGATGGTTTAAAACTTTGATCAGCTTGATTGGTCTCTAGGGATAGAAAGGGGATAGGAAGGGATAGGATTAAAATATACCCTATAATATATATAATATAGATATTCGTTAGTGTGAAGGTAAGCGCTTAAATCTACTATAGCACCGGCCCTAGTACCCGAACTAGTAAACAGCGCAAGAGTACTCCCGGTTTATGCACGTGCTTTCTCGTGCTAGTAATCGTGCTAGTCGTCGCCGAAAAGGCGCTATAGAAGGCAGTTAATGTCCTTTACAGTCACCATAAAGCGCTCTAGTGGCTGAGTAGGCATTAATATTTAACGGTCAGATCCTACCGAATATACTTTAACTTATAAGGAGGAAAATTTTTAAGGAGAATAAGTGGTCTTACGTTTAGAACATCGTCCTTGATATACCTCGGTAGAGAACGAAATATCTCTCTTTCCCATTTTAACGTAAAGTTTATCAAGTTCTGATATACAGTCTTCTGCGAAGGTATTTTTTCTTATTGCAATATAGTCCTCGGCAAAAGATTTCAAAATTTCCGGGGTAGGATCAGGTTCGTTCTTGGAAAAATTGGCATTAATAGTTTCGTTCCGAGAAAGTCTCCATCTACTAACATTAGTGTCGCGACCTATCATTATCAACAATATTACTTACAATACCCAATTTTTTTCTGTGTCCTCATATTTCTTAAGAGTAGCTAGAGCGAGTTATTTAAGGTATATAATGTTGCTTTCTGATATCAAGGGTGAAGTCACGTGACGCAGCACGTGCAGTTCTTTCCTCAAGTTCCTTTATAAGTCTTTCGGGAGCATCATCTTTGAAATAAGTAAACGCTAAGAAAATAAAAACAGAAGGCCAGGCAGTCACCCAGATCTCATATTTATGGGCTGGACTCCAGTCAAAGAAGGCGTGTGGGTGATCCTAGGTGAGAATTCTCACCCGCTCTCACCCTGTTCTCACCCTCTCTCACCCTGTTCTCACCCTCTCTCACCCTCTCTCACCCTCTCTCACCCTGTTCTCACCTCTATCACCCCACTCTCCAGACTATTATGTGGGCATCAAGCCGTGGTCGAAATTCTGATTCATCAAGGTGCAAATCCACACCTGCGCTTGGCTCAAAGGAATGGAATTCATTCTGCAATCGGACATGCAATTCTATGTCACGAATCAGATATCGTAAAGCTCTTGCTCGGTCATGGAGTCCACCCTGATCATCAAGACCTCCAGCTTGCGATTAAGATGAAGGTTTTGGAAGTCGTCACTGTTCTGGAGCATCTATCTTATGAGGATGTTCCGGAGAAATTGACTTTGGAAGACTGTGTCCGACAGCGGGAGGACAAGCGGCTTGTGGATCCTGACTTCCAGCCGATGGAATGGGGTCAGTATATTGGCCTAGGTAGTCCAAGTCTCGAGCAATTCTATAGTGAGCTGATTGTGTGTTTGGATGGTGATGACTGTAATGAAGAGGGGCCATGTCTCGGCGATGCCATCTGGAACGAAGACTGGTATGATTCAGATCCCCCTATGTCTTACGAGTAATAATGCAAACCCAGAGGCAATATCATTTCGCCTTTCGCTGAATTGGAGACGACGTAATTTCAAGTTTAGAAAAAGTGCCAAGGTTATGGGCAGGACTTCATTTCGCTCCGCATGTTGGTCCATCTCATAACGCCCAACAAATCATCTACAAATGGAATAAAACTGAATTTATTCACTACAATAGGAGTCATATAGACCGCTCATCATTGATTTCCAATACATACGACCATAGGGTGTGGAAAACAGGGCTTCCCGTCCGCTCAGCCGTACTTAAGCCACAAGCCGGCCAGTTAGTAGTATGGTGGGTGACCACATGCGAATCCTGGCTGTTGTATGTTTTTTACCTTGGTATTCTTTTTGCTATTTATTCCATTCGTTGGGACATCTGCCCTTGTCGCTTTACTCATCAGCCCCCTTCAGGCCCCTTCACCTGAACACCCTTCAGGCCCTCTCTTATTCTTGACCCAAATACCCTAAATACCCTCGAAGCGCTGACGTGGCCCAGTCCTAAATTTACTTTTTTAGGGGCCTGAACTGATCCTTATCGAGGCTAATAACGGAAAATAGATTCATCCTGGCTATAACTATCTGGTCTAGACTTGGCTATCTCTTCTCCAAGGACGCAGTGGAGATTTTGACCTAAGAAGAGGTGCAGAAACGAATAGACTCCTGTGGAAATAACTACAATTACTCTCAAAACATCTTTCAGCACGGGGCTCTGAAGGACTTACAGAACAAACTATTAAATTTCATTTGTATTTTCTCATTGCTCCAACTCTCGGTGTTATTAGGCTGATTGATTATTTCACAATGACGGGCATCTGCTGTTACAACCTGGCCCCTTCTCTGTCTTTTATTTTCTGAGATTGATGCATTCGGCCCAGTTGGCCCTTATAGTAGCTCGCTTTACGATTCTCTCCAAGTTTAATTGCGATCGAAATGAGCCTCCGCAGTGCACTCGCTCTTCCAGGATCCCAGTCATTCGTGGGGACATTCGGATTTCGTAACGTAACCGCGTTTTCAAAAGCTGCAAGAGCATTCAAGAAGTCCCCCTTCGTTTCTTCGGCATCGCCCAACAAAGAAAAGCTCATCATGCAACCGAAGTTTAGCTGCCGGTCCTGGGTGTGATCAAAGTCGTGCCCAAGCGAATGCACACGCTTGCATAACAGTCGGAGGAAATATTCCATTTCTTCAGTCTGATTTCCAAGGCGGAACCACTGAGCCGCCATGTACCATATGCTGAACGTCTCCGGGCTGTAGCAACCCAGTTCCTCATCCACCCGATAAAGTTGAAGTTCGATTATTTCGGGCTTCTCTCCTTTGAACACGTCGTAGAACCTGCCAGGACTAGCTCGTGGAAAACTAGCCTGATTGTAGGACCAGAAAGATTTGATTCCGGTGTCTTTCGTGTTTTGCTTCCACAAATCTCGACAATAAGCATCAAATGCGAGATATAAATGTCCCGTCACGTCTAGAGGCAGTTGGGGCAGCGATTCGAACATAACGCTCTGTGGCTCATTCTGTGGTAAGTATTGCCTTGCCAAATCAAAAAGATTGTTCTTCAGTGAATTCTGAATCTCACATGCTTGATTCTGCTGAAGGAGCAACAATATAGCAAGGATATCCGAGAACTGATGGTGGTGGTTACTCTTAACGATTTCTTTGTTGTTGTCGAATGCACTTCGTGTCAAGGCCCATCCGATGTCAATATTCCCGTCTCTGAATTCTTCCAAAGCATGAAGCAACGTGTTATGTAACCAGCTCAGCTTCGCCAGCTCGTCTTGGCGGTCTTGGCTTCTGGCATATAAGCCGCGTTCGTCCGCTTGCCATTTGCCTTCTGCGAAAGATTTCTCAAAACAGACTCGTGTGTAGAACAACAGTCGCTGAAAGCTCTGGAATATCAATGGCTGATCAAGCTTGTCGAATGCAAAGCGCAGGTGGGTGAATGTGATCTCCCTCTTCTTGCGATTTGCCTTATTTCGCCTCAGGGAACCATTTGCCCGCCGAAAGTGATTGTCGACATCATGTTCGTCCACAAGTACACCGTCCGCAAAAATTAAAGACTGAAACTTCCGTCTGTTTGGTCCGAGTTGGTTAATGATGTACATCACTTCCTTTCCGGAAAGGTTTTTATGAATTTTCCATTTCCGCAGCAGCCATTTCCACTGATGGACGCTAATTGTTTAATCAGTACATCTCAGGCCTTCCAATATGTAGTTGGATTACTCACAATAGGTCGCAGTCAGGTGGTAGGTGCTGCGATTCTATAGCCAATTTGAGTCGTTCGGACCTCCAATCTTCAATCATATACAGTTGGGTGATCTCATTCCGACTTTTGCCCATGGAATCTACCTATTGCTTTGGGAGATTTGATCTCGACATTTTTGAAGACGATCAGCAGATAATATAGCTCAGGGAAAGTATGATGTCAGGGATGCAAACAACAACTTCAGCGCCGAATTGAATTTTTGAAATATCTTAGGAACCACGCTACTTGGCAACTTCTCGTAAACGGCAGTTTCAATCTAACTCTCCCTGCGCTACATTTTGATACCGGTTTCGAACCTTCGCGACTACTATTGCGATGTTACGCGCGTTAAAGGGCGCTAGGCTAGTCCCGCTAGGGGCTTCCGGAGGCCTATTAAAAACTCTACTATCGAATAGAGAGCGCGTACTAAACGCTAACCACGCTACTCACGACCTTTTAAAAGAGCTTAGGAGGAGTTAGAATGCTATAAGACTAGCCCCTAAGGTCGTTAACTTCCTCTAGTAGGTAGAAGACCTAACGAAGGACCTCCTATTAACGCCCCTAACTAATTAGTAGTAGGAGCTTAAGGCCCTACGCCGCGACCTTAAGTAGGAGATCACTACTACTATTAAGGCCGCTATAGAGCCGCTAGCTAAGTAAATGATTCGATTATATACCGAAGTAGTAGCTAGGGCACTAGGGCTAGCCTATTATTAATCATCCTATAGCTTATTAAGTAGCTTACTAACCCGCCTGGCGGAGGTAGCACGTAACCGCGAAGTAGTAATCTATCTTAGCGATCGCTTATAGGTTAGCCTATTCCGCCGCCTAACGAGCCTAGAGCTCACTAAGCGTACGAATTAGGCCCGGATAAAGGTAGCTAGAACTATAGATACTACGCCCCTCGTATTAGTGATAATACTCGCGTCACGTTAACTAAAGCCTAGTGATCTCCGCTTCACGATACGCGATACGAGGGAAGCCGAGGTTATAAGGATCTATCGAGAGAAATAGGCGAAGGGCCTTTATAAGACCGCGTATATCTATATACCGACATAAGTTATAATCGTATATAACGTGAATATAAGGTCGCTCGGTATTAATAAGGCCTTAGATACGCTATAATAAGAGAAGATTATTAAGGATCTTCTAGCTATAAATAACTATAACTAGGGGGAAGCGGATATCGCGAAAGTTAGCTAGCTATATATACTAAGTAGGAAGTTAGGCTTACTAATAGTTAAGTTTACCTCTCCGGTACTGGCTAACGTAGCGATTAATAAGGGTATTTTTTAGGATTATAATAGCCTAACGGCTATGCTATACGATAAGATGGCTCATGTGCGGTAGTGCTTTAACTATTAATAATACGGATATATAGGAACTACCTATACTAACACTATTAAGTGTGTATACTATATAGAGGGCTATTAGTCTTAGGATTACCCTACGAAGGATATATAAGAGAATAAGTATGCTAATTACGAGGGCGCACACGCTACGTAGAGTATAGAGTATAAAGCTTATTAGCGCGAAGTAAAACGTATAGGGGAACTATTAAAATACCGTAGAAGATATTATTATATCCCGGCCCTATATAGTCTTAACTAACCGCCGGCTACCTTATATTCCTTATCTACTAGCTCGTAGGGGACACTAAGGGATTCATTATTAAGCGAAGAGCTCACTAACGGCGTCGAGAGTAGCGGTCTTACGCTAGCTATATATCCTAGTAACGGGGGTAATGTAACGGGCCAGGGCCCGGCGATAAACCATATGTCATGGCCTTACGTGCATTGGGCACAGACGATCAGGCAGAAGAGCAGCGAGGGGTAGAGACACCGCCATTTCGCTCCCTTTTCCCCTAGTAAACGGAGCGAGTTCTCTTTCCCACCCTAAGATTATTGTAAACATTTTGTGGCCTAGTACAATTGAATCAATTCTGCTTTAGCCCTTCACAGTTAAGGGCACTAGCCCTACACTAATAGTAAGCTAAATAGGAATAGGCTTATAAGCTAGCTAGTATATAACTAAAGTAATAGATAAATTAGTAATAATAGCGTTATCTAGCGGGAGGAGGGGGAGGCCGCGTAAGGTATAGAGGTAAGAGCCTTAGTTAATGAGATCCAAGATAGGGTTAGATAGTGCATGGTGTAACGGGCCCATGCCCGTATATAACCACGTGACCGTGGCCTTCCACATCCGGTAGTATGTTATCTCGCGGAAA
>JAMAGZ010000217.1:0-25616 GCA_023626575.1 Penicillium sp. PF1803
GATCTACTCTTTTTCCTACTATTTAGACCTATCTAGATACTATATTCGCTAACTAACTACTAGTAATATCGCTTACTTACTATAATAAATAGTATTTAAAAGCTATTAACTACCTAATCTTATACCTCTATATAATAAGATACCTTTACCTCTATTTTAATAGCGAAATAATAGCCTTAATTTTTACTATAGCCTTAGATATAAGCTTTACCGATAATGCTAATCGAAAAAGCTCTAAAGAATTTATCTTCTATCTATTTAGTAGCCTAATCGAATAGAAATCACGTAAATAGAAGACTATCACTATATTAATCACTAAAGCTAAATTATTAGTAATCTCACACGTAGCTAAATAACTCTATTAGGTTAGACGCCTATTTATATTTATTTAATTCGACACTAAGATAGATATAATTTAAGATAATAATAAGTAAACGGTTAATCTACTCACGCGCGAGAAATCCTTATTTTAAACTAAGCTTCGTTATATTGATATCTATTAACTTTAGATTTAGTAGGAAGTATAAGTAAAACGGCTATAAATTAAATAGGTTAAATCTACCGAAATACTTACCGACGGCCTAACGAAGCGCTTACCTACTAAATAATATACTACCTTTATTTAATAACTAGGCATAGAAATCCTACTAACTATTTAGAAGGACTATCTTTTCATCCCTTTTCTTCTATCTTATTTAGCTCTCACTTTAATCTTATTTCCGTACACATATCGAGAGCTAAGGGGGTATATTAATATATATATATAGCCCGTCGGGTATATATAAATATTATGGTTAGTTAGAATAGCACACTCTGGATCTACTTCTCTATAGGAAACCACCTCGACCACGGATACACTCCTAATGCACTAATTAGCTAAGTTAACGATAATAGATCTTAACTATTATATCGTAGGAAAAAGTAACGAGTTTCCTAACACTCTCGTATGCCCCTAAGTTTATTCATGTTTCTGTTTATTATTTTTCTATGATATTCTACTATATACCTAAAGTTATAAATACTACCTATTTCCTATAGCTAAATTAAATAAGTTTAACATTCCTTTTGATCTTCTCTTTTGATCAGTGTTTCTCTTCCATAATCGTAGGTCTTCTATTAGACTACATAACCCCTTTAACTCGTATAACCCTGTCTTAAGGCTGTACATTACATTACTGTATGCATTATACTTCGGTGTACACTATATAACACCGTGCACTACACTTTAGTGCACGAAGCGGACTTATGACCACTATCTTAAGTTCGATAGATAAGTTATTTATATCTAATATATAGTAGTTATTCGCGGATCTAATAGGTATTAAGTATAGACTCTCCACGGCCTACTACCTATAAATTAATAGATAGATAGAACGAGTTAACTAGACTCTAGAATAGTACCTATAATACTACGTGAACTTCTAGTAAAATAACTAGATAGGACTATTATTAATTATATAATTCGCGTATAATAACGTAATACACGTAATAACTAAGGAAACGCTATTCTTCGCGAATTATAGGCTTAATCCTACGATCGTTAAAGAACTAATTAGCGAATACTTAGTAGTAGAATTATCTAGACTACTAGCTAATAGACTAAAATAGCTATACCTTTAGCTATCTAGAGATATTAAGTTTCTTAATATATATATAAAGTTCTACTATATCTAATCGCGCTAGGAGGCGCTAGACTTTAAAAAGGGGGAGAAAGTTTACCTTTTATAACGTAATATTCGTACTAGATAACCTAGCGTAAAACTCCATTATCTTAAACTTAGACTATTTGAAATCGATAAAAAATTAGGACTAATTAATTATCGCTTAAAACTACTAGATAGGATATAACGTATCTATATAATATTTTATATCTCGTTACTCGAAAAAGCACCTAAGAACGCCGAAATCGCTACTAATATTAAAATCAAAGAAGAAATAGAAGACGAATATAAGGTTAAAGCGATCCTAGTAATAAATAAAGTTAGCGGAAAACCTTACTACCTCGTGAAATAGAAAGGATACGATACCTTAGAAAATATATAGGAACCTATCAAAAACCTTATAGGTTACCACTAGCTAGTTTAATAGTTCTACTAGTAGTAGGAGGAGATCCCTCTAAACCGGAGAAGTTCACGCCGTTCTAGAAGGAAGGGGACTCCGGATTTATCCCTACTAATATCTAGGTTAGAGTAATATTCTCTAACGTAGCGGTAATCGCGCGAGTATCAGCCTTATTAGTAAGGCGATCTAGCTCTATAAGATCCTTAGTACTAAGAGGGTCTTCCTTATCTAACTAAGCTATTATATCTAAGTTATAACCTAATATATAACCACTTCGATCCTTTAAGAATTTTTACTATTTTCGTAAACGAATAATCTTTATTATTAAATCTATTTATTATTTCTTAGCTAAAGCTAACTCCTCGGCTACCTTCTATTCGCTTTAAAGCATAGCGTCCTATTTAGCGTCGCTATAAAGCTTACGCTCACACTTATAACTATAATAAGTATACTCCGTATAGTTACGGTTTTTTAGGGCTATAATATAAGGGGAACCGTAGGAGAAGCAGAAGCAATAAGGAAATTTAGCTAGAGAACCTTTTAAAAGGATTAAGCTATATTATTTTAACCTATTCTACTTATAAGTCACGTTATTAACCGGCATATTATAATAGGTATATAGCTAACGAGGGGAATTAAGAAAAATAAGAAAAAATAATATAGACCGCACTTACCTAAGGGGAGGTAGGCGGATTAAAGTACTTTCGAGGACGAAAGCTAGAAGAGGGGAGGATAATATTACGGACCTTAAGTACCTAAGGGCCGTAGTAGGTAGAGGGGTAGCTGAGGACTAACTATTCTATAGGTAGCATTACGCTAGTAAAGTCACGTGCGTTTCGGTATACTTAGCTAGACCCTAAGGGGCCCTAAGGGAAGCATTTCGGAAGAGGGGCTAGATTTAGCCTACGGCTAACTATGCTAACGTATACTCTATTAGTAGAGTTAACGGTTAGTAAGACGCGGGAATCGGCCACTAATCTACCGGCACTAAGATTACACCCTAAGTATAAGGTAACGGTAAGAACCCCACGTGACTACGGGAGTAGATTTACCGTAGGGGGTAGGATATACTCTAGGGAGTCGATATACTCTAAGGAGTAGGATATACTCCTTAGGGGCTATCTACCCTAGTGAGGAACTAGATATATAAGGACACTCATTTAGCTATCATGTATTTAGTTCTTCGCGATCAATCATTCAAGTTACTAGGACAGTACCTTTCTCACATTGTTACTTGGTTACCACTAGGAGTACTTTGCACTTCACAGTTCACCTTTAAGACAACCCAACCTACAAGTAGGGGAGCTCACTTAGTATTCCATACTTAGTGACTGACTTACTTGGCGCGCACTACTGGCACGTCCTGCAAGATACTCAATAGGACCCGAGTCCGTGTAAGGCTTAGCATAGCGACGGTACGGTTGCGAGATACTCTTGGGATCCGCAGTGGAACTAGGCAAGTATAACCCAAGGCAGCTCTACTCACAGTGACCAGCAGGCACCGCGTAACATCAGGGTAGAGGCCTGTCAATCAGGTAGGAGAAACGGAGCCAAGTCAGTTGTGCGAGATAGTCAAAGACTGTTTCTTGAGGAGTACAAAACCTCTTCGACATAGATCAATTTATATACAGTCTCATCGCTCAAAACAGGAAGGAGACATATCCTTGGTAGGAGAATGAGGGCGGGGTAAACACGAGGCTTGTGTAACCTCTGTCAAGGATGTTCCCTGCAGGAGTTCGTATACGTGCCGATAGCGAGGCCCGGGCGAAACCCCACAGAAAGCCTGCCGGCTTATCAGTCCTAGAAGCCTGAGGCACCAACATTTGGGGGTCAACCTCATGCCAGGGTATATCATAACACTTATACTCGACAGATATAAGGAGAGTAATAGTGGTGTCGTCGACACAATAGATACAGAACTAATTAGGTCTTAGGTGGTGTATACTTAACGGTTAGCTTACATCCGCTTCGGGAGCTCCGTTCTCGTTTAAGGAATTCGTATAGTTACTAAACTAGATTCTATCGCCGAGGCCTAACTCGTCGCGAGCAGCCGGTAGTTTACACAACTCGGTAATTATATCGTGGACATATTCTTCCACGGCGAATCGCTCATAGGCCTCAAGTTCTTACTCACTTCTTATAGATTTCCGACTAAGTCGTCGACCTAATCCTTCTAGCTTAGGCAAAGATAAGAATAAATAAGGCGCCCCCTCAGGTATTAACTAGAGATAGCTATAGACGGACCTAAACAGCTCCGACTATAGTGCTAAGCAGTCGGTCTAGTGTTCCAATCGTGTTAGGCAATATTTCCCCGTGGGAATAGGTATTTTCCCGGTAGTCGATCGAGATAGTGTCTCGACTCTCAGCGGTCAGGAGAGCAGGTCATAGGAATAGCGTAAGAATTCCACGAAAGTGGTCAGTCAGCTAAGCTCTTAAAGTTACTCCCGTCTCTCTTTCTCCTATCTGCTTTCATCTTCGGCCTACTTCTGTGACCTGTCGTTCTTCGGCCTGCTTCTGCCGCTCTTCAGCCTGCTTCCTCCTCTCTTCTTCCTACTTCTATCGCTCTTCAGCCTCTTTACGTCTTTTTTCCGCCTACAGAAAAAGAGCCCTATAATCTAGCGAGTTATTATCAGCCATCAATGTGTCGAGGATCCCTAGAGACAATCGCGACCAGTCTTTTGATTTAGGGGGCTGATATTAGCTAATCACGGTTTCCGGTGGAAGTATTTCCCCGAGAAATAACAGTGTCCGCTAGCTAATTTTAGCATCTCGAAGGTATAACAATATCCCCGTCGTCAACAAAAGAAGCCACAGCACTCACCAAAATTAGATTTTCTCTAGCTTCAAAGGGACTACTCTAGAGGCAAACTCGGCTCACTAGGTCAGTCGCCTCGCGCTTAGTCGTGAGGGTCGCATCTATCTCGCCTCGGATCACTTAAGACAGATATAGCAGCGATCGAAAGGGCAAACAGAATGTAGGGCTAGGATCGCTATTTAGTTTCTCTATAGCGGCGCTCTGCCGTTTCTTGAAGCCTTCCTTATTCTTCAAAGCTAACATTATACCTCGGTTATTATTTGCTCTATCCCTTATCAAAAGAACTATTCAGTAGATAGACAAATGACGCAAGTTAAAACTAACATAGTAGGGAGCCCGCTAGCTGTTCCAGTACTTAATTTTCCTAAATTATTACTTAAAGATAATAATCCTTTTTCTAAACCGTATGGACCTAATAATTCTACAGAACCTTTATCAGCGAGGGGAATAGACTATCACGGAAGGGATTTACTCCTTAACTCTAGAGTAGATTATTACCTCTAACATAGAAAGCCTTTAGCCACGACTAACTTAAGTCACGTTCTAAAGCATACGCCGAATCGATAGTACCTAACGTGCGTCGTCGTCAGTATATAGATAATTTCGGTCCATCTTCAAAATCCTTAGCAAGTCCAGTCACTATAGCGAGATCACTATCTCAATTACATCAATCGCGACGCCCGCATTTTGTCCTCCTATAGCAGTCCTTTACTTTAAAGGATAATTATGTTGTGTCATTCCGCTATAAGGAAGGTAGAAAATAAAGGCAATAGTCAGCGAAGTTGAAAAACAACAACTTCAGCGCCGAATTGAATTTTTGAAATATCTCAGGAACCACGCCAGTTGGCAACTTCTAAGCAACGGCAATTTCAATTTAACTCCCTGCGCTACATTTTGATACCGGTCTCGAGCTTCCTCGATCGATATTGCGATGTTGCGCGCGTCAAAGGGCGTTGGGCCGGTCCCGCCAGGGGGCCCCTGACCGATTAGCAGTAGGAGCTCGAATCCCTGCGCCGCGACCTTAAGTAAGAGATTACTGTGATGGGGTCAAGCCGACTGCGTGGGTTCGAAGGCTTTTACCCTTAGACCAAAAGGTCAATTCAAATTGAATGCTCAGTGCATTCAATTACCCACGCCCTTATATAGTAACATCGGTCCGGCCGCTCGTAGAACATTTGGTGGTTTTTGTAAGGCAAAGCCTTACAAGGAAGGACGGGACCTGGCCCGTGACAATTACTACTACGATCAAAGCAGCAGTAGAACCACTAGTAAGGTAGACGGTTCGATCGTTCGCTAATATAGTTCGCATAATGCCTACGCCGGCGCACTATCTCTCCTTGAGTAGCTTATCGAGCTCGCTAACGCGCCCGGCGGAGGTAGCACGTGACCGCGAAGTGGTGATCTACCTTAGCGACCGCTTATAGGCTAGTGTATTCTATCGCCTAACGAGCGCTAAGCTCACTAAACGTGTGAATTAGGCTAGGGCGAAGGTAGCGAGGACGAGTAGCGCGATACCTCTTATATCGGTGATAGTCCTCGTATCGCGTTAACTAAAGTCTAGCGATCTCCGCTTCACGATATGTAATGCGAAGGAGGCCGAAATTATGCGGATCTACTAAGAGAAATAGGTAAAGGATCTCTATAAGACTGTATTCGTGTATATACCTACGTAGGGGATTATCGTGCACGATATTAACGTGCGCTCGCTTAGTATTAATAAGGCCTCGGAGATACTACTATAGGAGAAGATTATTAAGGATCTTCTCGCTACGAATAACTATAACTAGGGTAAGGAGGTAGATATTACGAAGGTTAGCTAGCTATGTATACTAAGTAGGAAGTTAGGCTTACTTATCGTTAAGTTCACTTCTCTAGTGCCGGCTAACGTGGCGATCGATAAGGGGGTTCTCTAGGATTACGATAATCTAATAGCTATACTATACGATAGGGCGGCTCGTGTGCGGTAATACTTTAACTATTAATAGTATAGTTATATAGGAACTACCTATACTAACGCTGTTAAGTGCGTGTATTATATAGAGGGCTATTAGTCTTAGGATTACCCTTTAAAGGATATATAAGAGAATAAGTGTGCTAATTACGAGGGTATATACACTACGTAGAGCACGGAATACGAAGCTCGCTAGCGCGAGGTTAATCGGGTAGCGGAGCTCTTAAGGCACCGCGGGAGATATCATCACATCCTAGCTCTATGTAGTATTAACTAACTACTAGCTAGCTTATACTCCTCCTCCGCTAGTTTATAGGGGACACTAAGGGAGTCATTATCGAGTAAGGAGTCCTCTAGCGAGCTACTTACTAGTAGCGTCGAGAGTAGCGGTCTCACGCTAGCTATATACCCTAGTAATAGGAGTAAGGGCACCGGCCCTATATCATGAATAGGGACTAGCCTATAAGCTAGTTAGTATATACCTAAAGAGAACGCTAAATTAGTAGTAGTAGTATTATTAGGTAGGAGGGGGAGACTACGGAGGGTATAAAGGGCTTAGTCCTAACTAGTAGAAAGAGATATAGATAGCCTTAGCGCGGATAGAGAAGGCTAGACCTAGGAATAGCTAATTATTATCAAATAGCCGATTATTATTAAATAGCCGATTATTATCGAATAGCTGATTATTATTAATTAGCTAATAACTAACGAAGACTAACCGGCGTTCTACTTCTTAATAGTACTAAATAACTTTCGATTTTCGGTAGGACGTAGTTTCACTATACCCCCCCTCGATAAGATTAATTTCTAGCTAGAAGGAACTAGCTTATAAGGCATAAGTAGTACCTAGTCTAGGGCTAACCTAGCTAGGATAAGGACCGCGAAGGCTAAGGAGGCTAGGGCGAGGAAGACGGCTAAGAGGAAGGCTAATAGTAATAACACTAGCGTCACGAGGAAATCTACGCGGATAGTAGGGCTAATAGAGGGAGCGAATTAAGATATCTCTAAGCTTAGCTTAGAGCTCGATAAGGTTAACATAAGAGATCTAGAACGCTAGTTAGAAGCTTATAAAGGCGATTAAGACTACTAGCTATCGTCACTATCGGTATAAGAAGCGCGTAGGAAGCGTAAGTAACCTTATAGCGAGGATCTATCTCTTAATATTCGCTTAGCCAGGAGACGTAGAATATATAGTAGGAAATCTTCTTAATCGAACCGCTAATAAATTAGCATACCCGTTAATAATATACACTAAGGGAACTAATAAGTCGCGAGCTTAAGATATATTAATATAATATTAATAGGTTAAAGGATATAGTGATAGTATAGTTCCTACGTGAAGAGAAGGTTATTAGCGCTGATATTATTACTATCTAGGAGCTATAGGAGAATCCCTTCTAAGATAGCACTCACTACCCGCTAAAGTAGATATATAACCTACTATATCCGGCGGAGAGCGAAACGGGAGATAGGGCGAGGGTTTATATATTTATATCGAAGAAGATAGGCGAATATACTTACTTAGTACACTCTCGTGACTACTAGGAGATTCGTATTAAGACTAAGTTATCTAGGGAGCTTCGAATTATTAACGTGTATAATAACTAGTAGCGTAGGGTAGCTCTTCGTCTGCTATAGGAGAGGCTACTACCTATCCGTGAGTAGAAAGGGGCTTCCTACCTAGTACTAGGGGATTTTAACCTATATCACTTAGCCTAGGGAGATAACGATACCCTACGCGATATAAGGGCAGAGGATCTCTTAGATTTAATAGAAATTATAGGGCTAGATAACTAGCTAGCACTAAGCACCGTTATACGCGACTAAGCTAGCTCGTAGTCCACGATTAACCTTATTCTAGCCTTATACTCACTATGTAAGATAATAATAGCGTGCGAGGTTAATAAGAGCGTATATACTAATTTAGATTACCTTCTAATACTTATCTTACTTAAAGTTAACGTGCCGGAAGCTATAGATCTTATTAAACGCTAGAACTAGAAAGCTATAGACGTAGAAAAGTTCCTTACCTTCGCTTTAGCTAACCTCTATATAATATAACTACCAGAAGAGCCTACACCGCGTAAGATTAACTACGCCGTTAACTACCTCCTTAATATTATATAGTAGGCGGCCTAGGTATTAATACCTTAGGTAAAGCCGTTAGCGTAGGCCCGCTAGGGCTAGACACCTAAATATATAGAGGTAATTAAGGAGTCACGTAGGCACTTCCGGTAGTATATTCGTATATATTATAAGGAGGACTAGGTTAAATATAAGTTAGTAAGGAACGCGAAGGGAAGAGTGATTAAGAAAGCGTCGAAATAGGGCTTCCGTTAGTAGGTGCGAGATATAATTAATAAAGGCCCCTATAACCTTTAGAAAGTATTAAAATAGGCTTAAATAAGAGATTAACTAATAAGTAGTAATATCCCTTCTCTTAAGAGAGTAGATAGAGGGTTAGTAGAGACTTACTAGGAGAAGGTTAACCTACTTCGTTAAGTCTTCTTCCTAGAGCCCCTATAGGCTAACCTCTCTAATATCAATTTAACCTTACCTCTAAATTAATTCGAATTAAATTAGCTTACCTTCCTAAAAGTTCGTGGCTATTCTAATAGCTATTTTCGATATATATATATGAATAGGTTATAATCCTCCTTACTTCTAGGCTTCTATTATAGTAACGCTTCGTAAGGGCGGCCCGCGCGATTTCTAGTAACCGAAATTATATAGGCTAGTTACCCTACTAAACACCCTTAGGAAGGTCCTTAAGTCTATCGTGGCCACGCGTATTATATAGGCGGTCGAGGAATATAGGCTACTACTAAAGACCTATCTCGGTGGTAGGAAGGGTATCTTAGTAGACTATACGATATAGCTAATCCTTAATTATGTATACCGTGCGTAGGGGCGGGGTAAGAAGGTATCGATGCTACTACTTAACGTAGTAAGCGCCTACGATAATGTTTCACACGAATAGCTACTATCTAATATTAAGAAGCTTTGACTAGGCTAGTTCGTGCTATAGATCGCGTTATTTCTTAGTAATAGGAGTACTCGTATTAAGTTACTAGGATTTCTCTTACATAGCTTCCCTACGCCTACTAGTATCCTATAAGGGTTACCTATCTCGCTAATCCTATTCTTACTATTTAACGCGCCGTTAGTCTCGGTATATAGTATATATATACGAGGCGGAACGGGTACTATATATAGCTTTAGCTAGGTAGATAACGTAGCGATTATCGTAGAGTCCGAAATATATTATAATAATATTAAGCTACTAGGGAAGGTACTTAGAAAAGTAGAGTAATAAGCGAAACGGTATACGGTAAGATTTATACTTAATAAGTTTAAATTAATCTATTTCACTAACCCTTAACTCACTAATAATTAAAATGATAACTAAGAGAGTAACTAGGAGGATAAATAGGAGAATAACACTACTAATATATATAACTTCGATAAAGCGTACCTATAAGGTAATAACTAGATACCTATAAGAATTAACGAATTAGCGATATAGCTAATATAATCTACTAAGTATCTAGGCGTGTAGCTTAATAAACGACTTAACTTCGATATATACCGTTAAAAGCTACTCACTAAGGCTAATAGTAGCCTCGAAGCCCTTTAGGCGATAATAGGATTAGTGTAGGGTACTTTATTAATAGTAATACGAAGGGTCTACTAAGTAGTGGTAGTGCTATAGATACTCTATAGGATATCTATATAGTACTACCCTACGGCTAGATCTATGCCTATATAGGAGTTAAAACGTACGGTTAACGAATTTACTAAAGTTTAACGACGTGCGGGGATCCTTATTAGTAGTGCCTTTAAATCTACTAGTGTAGTAGCGCTTAATATAGAGCTTTTCCTAACACTAATTCACCTCCTTATAGACTAGCTTATCTAGGAAGCGGTAATACGAATCTAGACTAGTGCCGGGTAGGCTTAGCTAGAATACCTACGCCGATAACGATCCCCGCGGGAGATTAAAGAAGGGGGATAGAGCCCTCTTAAAGCCCTTAGGTGGAGGAAAGATAGTATTTTAAACTAGTAAGGGGCGTAGGAATCGCGTAAGGTATTTATTCTAGCACTATAGGAGGCATAGATCCTATACACTATCGAGGATATAGAGGCTACGTGAGCCTCGTATAATAAGATTAAGACGGAGTCTCTATTATAGTAGGCCCTCTCGGACTATACCCTAATAGTTATATAGGGTCGCCCCTAAATAGTTCTATTCTTTATAGATAGTAGTAGGTACGAGGGCTAAGTTAGCGCCTTAGCTATTACCCCGCGTAAGGGTATCTTCGACCGGTAGCACCTTAGAATAACTAACGAATCTATAATATATATTACTAAGCTTAATAGCATTAAAATAGCGATTACTAGATTCGTTAACTAATATTAATATATTATATAGCCTACGAAGATAGTCGTTTTCTCTAATTACTAGGCCGCTATCTAGGCGGTATAAAACCTAAAGCGATCGTTAGGCTAGTTCGTGCTCTCTTCTATTTACGATCACGTACGAACCCTTCGATCGCTATAGTAAACGCCTACGTTTAATTAGATTCCTATCGAGATCCGTTAGATCCCCGTATACGTAGGCGTTCCTAGTAACGAGACCGCTAACGTTAAAGTAAAGTTAGCGGTAACGGAGGGGAGAGTAGAGAACGGAGCGGAATAACCCTACCCTAAGGGGTCGTCCGCGGGTTATGTCCTTCTAGTATCGACCGTAAAGCGTCGAGTGCGGCGGCGCATTAAGGAGAGATAGGTATAAGAGTAGGTAGAGGAGCGAACTAGTAAGCCGAACTAGCGATTAGTGAAGGTTCTAGATAAGAAGGTGCTTTAGCTATTCGAATCCCTTTCGAAGCTATATACCTCGATTTTGATTTAGATGCGTTCTATGCGGATCGCTTTGAATCACTTCTTATTTAAAATTAAGGCGGTCGAATTAGATGAGTGCTACTGCAGCGAGGGGTCTTAAACACCGAGATATATCCTTATACAGTGCCCGTTGTACGCTGATCTGAGGAAAACCTTCCTTAATAAGATCCGGATGACCGATCTTAGGGATTCGACGGATTACGATGTAATTATATCGCACTCGTAGGCCACCCGCTACGTGGCCGAGTTTATGCTGCAAATAGGCCTACTAGGATAGTTCCGGCACGTCGAAATCGAGCTAGAGCCATCATAGGGCAACGAAAACGATCTGCTAGGATGATCTGGTAACGGCATAGGGGGTGAAGACGCTGGGTAGGAGGAACGCTAAACCCACGGCTAACCGAGAGGTCGTGGAAAAATACATCTAATATCAACAACGAACGCTACTAATTAAGAACGAAGCAGGAGGATAGTACGAATGCTGGAGAAGGATGGCAGGGATGGAGGTGTAAAGGAAGCGGCAGGCTATTGTGAGGGCGTAATGAGAGATATATCGTGGGACTGAGGGCTTTGTGGGCGTATGGATTCTGTTTTTGGGCTGTTTTTGGGCTGTTTTTATATGGCGAGACGCCGTTTTCCTATGTATTTACTGTTTCATGCGCGAGGGCTGGCGTTCGGATCACTCTTGCTTCCGCCGGATGGAGCGCCTGCATAGCCATTACGCCACTAGTTAGGCTGCAACAGGTTAATAGAGTGAAAAAAAAAAAAAAAAAAAAAAAAGAATAAACAGCTTATCCTAAATGTCTATGCCTCGTAGCAGTTTCTCGTGTCAAAATGGGGCTCAGGAGACCGCAGGAAAAGGAGACATGGAAACTATAAACCCGCGGATGTTTATTAGAAGCCTCCATCAATCAACACTAACCTCAGAGACACTCTACTCGCTCCCCGGAGCTTGTTTGGCTGCGCGTGGGAACTTTACTCGAGGTTCTAGGAGCAAAAAATCTCCTAGAGTCGACTTACACGTCCTTGGGAGCTCGTAGAGAGAGCGTCGTGTAAGCTCATGTACTCCGAATATCCATCACATCACTCCCACGAACGCTCCAGGCAATCCCAGAGGCACTTGAGGGCTCAAAGCCCCGCTTTTTACCTTCAAGAACGGCTTCGTAGTCCAGGAGCAGCATAGTCACCGGGACTACCCAACACGTTTCTGAACTCGATGTGGCTGTGAAAGAAAGGAGTGTATCCGTACATGAAGCAGCCCAAATTTTCTTCATCCACATTTTGAAGAAATGATGTTCCCAGGATCGACAGGCGTGATTGATTGATTGATTGATTGATTTTTCTGGAAACTTTACCTAGTGTTTCAGGATCAATATAGCTCCCAGGATGGATGTTGACGTTCCCAGAGACAAATTTTGCACTCCTAGGCAACCTCCATGAACACCTGTACTTATAGCTACACGCTGCATAGCTGCTAAAATCAATCAATCTTCAAATCCCTTCCTGGGAGTAACTGTGCCTTGTTTCAGGGATATACATGAATCATACACAGGAGATGGACCCACATGGCGCATCTGGGTTTCCCTGAACGCGAGAAAGCCACCTCGCTTTTGCTTCCTCGCGCTACGTCTTGTACTGTACTGTATCTAGAGTCCACTATAGCTTTTCCTAATATTGCTTAATAAACTACGCCTGCAATGGAATCATAATTTTTGTACGGGTCTAATAAGCTTCATTTCGGCGGAAGACTTGAGACTATTCGCATGAGATTAGTTCTAGAGGTAATCAATGAATCAATCAATCACTTTTCGTCTACAATACCCTAGGATGACTAGCGGCTGCTCTAGGAATTTTACCTAGATTTTCAGAACCAATATAGCTCCCAGGAGGGGTTTTAATGTCCCTAGAAGGAGAGGTTATAAAGAGGACACGCCCATATATGACCTTCACGTTCACCTTTACACCGTAACTGATCGGCCAATCTAGCAGAACAACAGCTTTTTACCTGGAATATTAAATCTTTTGCAATATTTGAGGTAAGGAGATGGAGTTTAAGTTATGCAACGGCCATTTTCTGCTCGAGTACTGTGTTCACGAAGTAAACGACCAATGGTTTTCTCAGTTTACACCTAACGCCATGTCCGATGTGGTTCTGACTGGCTCAACTGGATCAACTAGAGGCAATTCCAGTGTTGTCGACGAGGATGACGAGAAAAAGCCAGAGGAAGATAACTCGGACGCCGATACAGTTCGCATAAGTACTCCAGATTACGAAAGATGGGCCAGCGAAAATTGTCGCATCAAATCACAGAATTTGCTCCTTACGGAATCTACTCCGGCTTCGACATTTCTCAAGTACCGTAACTGCCAGCCATTTGAACATACTCAAACTGCTCAATCTAATCCTCTTGCAGCGAGAGGAGAGCCAACCAAGGTGGGAGATTCCAAGAAGGGTACGTGAATAAGTTCTTGGTCATAACTGAGAGGAATCCTTGCCAACACAATTTTGTTTCCAAGTATGCAGAAAGTCCAGATTTGAACTTCAGTTCAGATGCATTATGCACGAAGCATGTCCAAGCTAGCCGTTTTTCACCGAGTTCATCTATTAATACAAACAAATCGACCACAAAGGCCAGCATAAAAACCTTGCATACAAACATCCTAGTCAAGCGCAAAATGCGGAACGGTTTACGGGCCAATATTCCGAAACGACGATCAATGCGTCTAAAGCTGAAAGAGCGAATGCAGTGACGAGGTTGGCAGATTAGATCCTCAAAGCTTCCGTCTGCGTGTTGCTATGGATGACCTCATTTGGCTCCCCCCAACAACACTAGTTTCGAAGGTGACCAGGTTGTCTTTCAGGTCCAGAATGTATCTCTTTGCTATTTTTTGATTGACAATAACGTCTATCTAATTTTCTACCTTGCAAAGTTGGTGGATCGGTAAAGGAGTTAAGCATTTTTAATCACTTGTTTGGAAGGAACTTAATCACCCCGGCCAGGTAGTCTTCAGGGTCGGGGCCTGTCAAGAGACTGGCTGTATAGCCCGAGAGGACGGATGCGCGTGTCGGTGTACAAAAAGCCGGGAGTCAAGTACCTCACTCGCACTGGGGGCCTGAGATCGACCTTGGTTGGTTGAAGCGGTGTCGTCCTAGTTAGCCTGCCCGTGATGTATGCTTATGGAGCAAACTGAGAGACACCCAGGGTGAGAGGCGTGGTGAACCTCAAAAGACCAGAAGCCTCAATTATCGGGTGAAAAACTGGGGTAGTGGTCTACGCAGGTAGGCCTGTCGAAGCTACTTAATGTCTTTTGGCCCGCAATGGCAGCCACCTCCGCAAGATCGACAACGCACTGCCAGCCAAATACACGAGACAGCTCTATGGAAACCTACCTCGAAACCGAGCGTACCTTCTGGCACAGTTGCGGACAGGACATTGCTGGTTATCAACCTACGCTAAGTTGTTCCGTCACCGCGACGATGACCGGTGTGTCTGCGGCGCGCGGGAAAGTGTGATCCACGTTCTCCTGGACTGCCCCGCGCTGAGGCACCTACGCAGGGAACTGCGTGAGAAGGTTGGGGACGCATTCCAAAGCATATCAACCCTACTGGGAGTAGGAGGGCCTAGAGGAGGCGATGCTACTCCGCGAGCCAAGACAGTTGAAGATATCTTGGACTTCGCAGAAGCATCACAACGGTTCCAAAGTCGCGCGCCATGAGGGCAGCAATCCAAAATAACGGCCACGAGGCCACGGCAGGCCCCAACGAGGCTTTAAGTTCGTTTAAGAAGTGACACGAGACACATGTACCTACATTGATATATAGTTGTTGTATGCTGCATATCGTTCGCGAAGTTGAAACCCTGGATTGAAGTACAAGTGTGATGATCATCTTCTAACTAGGCAAGTATGTGCAGCTATTTGTAGTTACAGTAGCGGCCTTCTGCCTAGAGTGGTGGTGGCAGCCTATTAGGCTGCCACTATACTTATACATTACCCAATCTGGGATCCAACTCTCCCCCTGTGCCAAGGGCCGACTGGCCGAGGCACCTCAGAGGATACCAGATCCGAGTCGGTTTGCTCCTTTCCTGCCTTGGACGAAGATGAAGAACCTAGGGCAACATCTCCCCCTGACTGGAGGTTCAGACGGTTTACCAGATCCTCGTGTGTAGACCTGGGCAAAGCTTTGGTGAGAACATCTGCCAAGTTGTCCTTTGTATTGACGCGCTCGGTGTTGATAAGCCCTTCCTCCACTTTCTCACGCACGAAGTGGTGCTTGACGTCGATGTGTTTGGACTTGTTGTGGAATTCGGAGTTTCTTGTAAGCTTCAACGCCGAGTTACAGTCGATGTAAAGCGGAACTGTGTCGATGTATATCCCGGGAATACGCAGGTCATTAATGAAGTTGCGGATCCACACAGCTTCCTTCGCAGCTTCGGCACACGCAATATATTCCGCATCCATTGTGGACGTGGCCACGGTTTTTTGTCTTTGAGATGACCAAGATACAGGACCTCCAGCAAGGGTGAAGACCTATCCGGTTGTTGACTTGCGTGAGTCTTCACACCAGGCAAAGTCGCTATCGACAAAGCCCATCAGCTGAAGTCCATGTTTGTCCGAATAGACAATTCCCTTCCCTGGGTCGTCTTTCAGGTATGCGAAGATTCGATCCACGGCGTCCATGTGAGCCTGATTTGGATTGGATGCGTGTCGCGCTACATACCGGTAGCAAAGGCAATGTCTGGCCTAGTCTGATTGCTGCCAAAATTGAGCGATCCGACTTTTGACTGATATATCTTGCGGAATCTGGCGTCTGTGATGTAGTCGTCTTGTTTCGCGAGCTTGATATGTTTGTCCAGAGGCGTCTTGACCGGGGCAGCGTCTCCGAAGCCGTATTTTTGACAATGTAGATGGGACCAAATGTACTGGGCTCTACGATTAACTGACCAGAAGTAGTTTCAACTTGACAAGCACCTGAGTTTGTCTCAACTGTTGGTTGGGCCACATTATTCAGGTTAGAAGCAAGGTGGCTGGTCCGCAGTCCATACACCATGGCTTCAGACCGCGAACTCTGAACCTTTGTACAAGGAATAACTTGATCTGAGTCCTGGCTGGGCCCTGGCTCTTCTCCACCAAAAGAAGCATCATCATCTTCTTCAGAGAAAATTAAAGACTGTATGCACGTAGAAAATAACATGCGAAATGAGAGAGTGGAAAGCCAGTCCATGACAGCGGCAGGAAGAGGCAGCTGGCATGTTGCGAAGAAGATGAGAAGATTATAAAATGGCCAAAACCTTTCATTTAGACGTACATATATATGCCTTCTTCTTTCACACTCGTTCTGAATATCCACGTGATTTGGTTGGGAGAATCAGTACAGCTATGGTAAGTAATTACGCTCTACAAGCGAAAAATTGTACTGACCTCTAAAGCCTTCTCCGATTCCTAGGCCCGTCTTAACTCCTCCAGCAAGGCTGGCCTTGGAGGAACTGGTTTATTCAAGAATTCACCCTCCATATTTCTGGGCTTGGGATCCCCCGAAAGACCTTAGTAAGAATGCCAGGCTACTGCTGGACAAGTGCAAGGCTTTGAAATGTTTGAAATCGCCTGAAATTTCCCCCGAAATGGTTGTCGCCTTGGTGGAGGAGGTGTTGGACCATTGGAGCTATGATACCGTTCTCAAGTTAGCCCTGGCAACTTGGAACTTTGATAATTGCCTTTTATAGTGTTTTAATTAAACTGGTGAATAAAAACATATCCAAAATTCGGACTCATTCGAGTGGTAAATCTAAATGCAATACGTGCCCAAATATAAATGCAATGCATACCCTTGCGGGCTATGTAAGTGGGGCCATACTTAAACAACCCTAAATACAATACGCCGCATTGCATTTACCCCCATGGGATAGAATTTACAACTATCAAAATAGCAAAAGACAAGAAGGAAACGAATCTATAAAAAAAGATGAACGGGCGACGCCAATGACCTTGCGGGATATGTTGAATACCCGAAAACAGGCGAAGCCGTCCTAGACGAGTGGAGACATGACAGAGATAGGACCAAGGTAGGTATCGGGATACATATGTAGACCATCCTAGTCGGTGTACCTGTTGGCTTCAATGGGGATAGCACACCCGGCAGGTTGACGTTGATTCACGTAGTCCGCAATCCAGGGACCTGCACCTCGGCCTGTCCACCATTCAGGACCCCCAGGTGGTCCACAATAATAATTGATCCTCCTGTCAGAGTCACCCACACACTGTCCGACACCGTGCTGAGGCACGTTGATGCCTCGACCTGCGATAGAACCAATCTGGTTCGCGTTAGGTGCATAAACAACCGCAGTCCCTCTGTTACTGGTTCCGCCACCTCCACAAGGGCACTCTAGCACTTCTATAACATCCACCGTAAATGCTGTGACGGCCTGGTAGAAGAGAACACAAATATCTCCGTTCTCGGCAGCTACCCCATTACATTCGAAAGTGTTCGTCACCGAGTATGTTTCCGACTCAGAGACACTGAACCCAGCAGACGAGAAAGCGGAGTTAACGCCTAGGCTTAAACTCCATCCAAGAGTAACTGCATAACCAGTACCAGTCGAAACAAAGGAGGTATCGCAAGCCACGAGAGTCCCGCCCTTTTGAGTAATAACAAAGTTCTGGTGTGGGTTACCATTACCCACTTTTGTATAATGGTAATAGGGTGTGCAAGCACCACAAACCATATTAACGGATTCGGTCTGATTGAGAATAGAGCCGTCTCGTCTCACTTTGATATCATCCCGATTCATAAATTCCTCGGCAGACATATAGATCGAAGCCGGAAACGATGACACTAAAGCCACAAAGGCCAGAATGGTGCCAAATTGCACGAGAGTCTGTCCAAGGTACCTCATGTTAAGCGAGATGTGCAAAAACTGGGAGCACGAAGAGTCTAAAGATGATTAGCTGATTAAACGTTGCCAGCCCCGAGAAGAGAGGCAGATTTACCCTCGAAACCGATAATTTTGTGCCGACAAGCAGGAAGCGATAGACCAGGGCTAGTTCCAGGTAAATAGACACAGAAGAGGAGCTCACGTCGAGACTGGGTATTATTAGATGAATTTTCCATGTCAACAAGAGGAGGATAAGAGTTGCTTTAAAACCCCCAAAGACTCGGATAGTTATGAGGTGGGTACTCCATTACCCATGGCATGGGGGCCGAAAGAAGGGCCGAAACAGGCAATTGTAAGATAAAACTAGTTGCTTTGACCTGCCTCATTTATAACGCAGCAATTTACGCTAGGTCTTTTGGCGCGCGATGTTGGCCATGCAACTAGCATGCTAATGTTTTGGCGCGAGGCTAGCTAGCTGATGATTTAGGAAGGGCGTTCGGGGCCCCTCCAGATAATCAGGTATAACAAGCTCGATGGATGTGGATAGAATGTCATTTAGCACCATAACACTAGATGCACAAGTCATTGGCTTAGTCCCCGCCAACAGTATTGAGAAAGACATCCAAGGGTAGTCGGTTTCACCTTCATACTTTTCCTCGACTAGAACTGCTCTTGTCTGCGCAAAGAAGCCAACACGACATCATCAACTGGTAGTCAAATATGTATTCGGACTCTATATCGCACATGTGTTCCAAATCCGATATATGGATCCTATGCTTGAGCCTCTGTATTAAAAAGACATGACAAGTACATTTGCGCTTTGACGTAACACCTTCTACTGTCGAATGGCCTATTCCTCCTATTAACTGCCTTCGAGGCGGAACGTGGCTGACGATGAAAATGTGGAACTTCGGAGCTACTGAATAAAGTGCCGCATATTGGGAGCTCGAGGTCGATGCAGGAATAGATCGCAGCGTGTCTTTTTTTGCAAATACTAGCCTCTATAACAGGGGTGAAACAACTCGACACTATCTGTTGAGCTCGAGAGTTGAAGAGACCCTGCTGTGTCAAACAGACCGTGACTGTATAGAGACAATGGCGGTGACACCTCCAAGGGGAAGACAGTCTATAGATGCCTATGTCATAGTGTCTATTGAGGGGGAAACAGTTATTGTGGGTGATTTAGATTTTGCATGGAGGCTTCTCTCCTCGGATGTAACCTAAAATTGCCCATGTTCCTTAATCAATGGGGCTATACTCCGTATAATAGCTCAACATACTTAGCGCAGGGGTACATCCCTATCGTGTATATACTAGAGCTAAACAGGGTTATAAGTTTTACGCGGATCCTGAGAGAAAGCTACCTTGCAACCGTACGGTTAAGAACTTAAGGTACGCGCTCAATAGGTTAGTTCTAGCTTCCTTCCCCTGTGTTAGCCTCGGTCCATGCCTAGGAAGTAAGGGTCTGTGTGCCCTCTCGCTTTTTATACTATTACTTCCTCGGTTAAGTATATACTATATTTTATGACGTGAGTCATGGCGGTGGATCGGCAGACGGAGGGATAGTCTATACCGTGGATCTCCTCGCCTCCACGTTACTTTGCTAGTGGGGCTAGATAATAGATTGATACGCTTGCTAGGAAATTGCTTGAACTAACTAAGCTTTCGTTGTTGTCTTGGAAGGTATGGAAGCGGATGGGTGGGTCGCAGCGTAGCGAAGGGCTCGGATACCTACTCAGTACTCCGTACTCCGTAGATTTTCGACAGGGGGGAGTGCGCCATTTGCGAATGAGGCAGTCTCATTGGGAGCTACCCAATCATCATCATGATCATTATTATTATTATTATTTCTCATTCTCGAATCTGTCAGGCCTAAGGCCCGATTTGCCAGCGAAATCCGTCTAGAGCCGGGACTTGCCCTACCTCCTAAGTACATGAAATATGCATCCCATGCACCCTTCCCCCATACTAAATAATGCATGACCTCACTTTTTGCCCACTTCCGTATCACATAGTTGGGCCCAAGGCCACAAGCAAATTCCCGTCGGGTCCGTAAGACCAGAGGGGCGTCCTTTAGGCTCCCAAATTGGCCAAGGAGCTTCGTTCTCCGCATGAATTCGACCGCTTTCCTCGCATGAACTGTCTCCGACGGGAAGCGCTTGAGGCTAAGGCCCAGGGCCCCGCCTAACGCGTCCCGTCGGAGCGCCCCCAAATCGGGGCAGTGCATCAGCGCGTCGCTGACACTGAGCTGATTACGACCGCACCCGCAAAGGGTAGGGTCTCGGGCTGGGAATCATGGCATGTGGAACGGCCCCACGGTGGCTTCCCGGTAACGCTTCGCCTGAACGCCTCCTGGGCCCCTAATATCAGCCCCGTGCGCGATGATTGGGGATGGGATGTCGTAGGGTCCGCTAGCGGGTGAAGTCGTAGTGACGCTACTGTACTCCGTAGAATAATACTACTCAGGAGTAATTAACAATAACTTATAGTACTGTACATCCTATCACCGTAGTACCATTGTACTCTACAAATCAAACCCTTTTGGTAGGCCACAACCCCTCCACTAGGGAATACTCATGGAAGCGAGTACGACGCCACCAGATAGCACCTGCCCAATGTGAACGGTCAGTCAAACTTATAAGTCAGGAGGAGATTCACCTTTGTTATTTTGGTTTTTACTGTTACGCTTTGATCTATCTACCTTCTGGCAAAATCCTCCTCTTGCCATCGCAGGCCAAGTATCCTCCAACCGATTTACAGTCTCGATCTAAGCCAAGCACGTGAACTTACAAGCGGACCAAGAATTTCTAGTGAGTGGACCAGACAGTACTGACTTTCGCTCTCTTGCAAATGATGATTCCATCTTTTCGTTGCTTGCAAGGTTTACTGACTCGGTGCGCCGAAGGTCGACACGCCGCATACAATATCATGGTGCAGCCACTCTCGGTCGACGATAGCGACACATTTCCGGAAAAGACTAAACAGTCCACCATGAGAAGCTCCATCTTCAACGTATACCTGTTTTTAACATCCCTGTGTGCAATCGCTGCGCTGGTGATTGCTGCGCTCTCGCTCTACAGGGCAAATGAGGGCACCGCCTTTAGGTCCTCGCTATTCACGACCGACATGGAGCGCACTTTCAACAGCACGGTGTATGCAATCGCATATGGCGGGCCCAACGCACCGGCATGCGACAACTTCAGCGCCGAAGTAGTGACTGGTCAGTCATCTATCCCGGGCCAGTGTGTCAGCGTGGCCGATAGCTACTCAATGTGGGTGACCAGGTTGGCTCAGAATTGTGTGCCATATGCCTACGCACAGGATAACTGCAATGGTACCTCCCGAAAGCTCGGCGGCATCAGCCCTCCAGACTGCGTGGTGGCGGCGGCCGCCGGAGAATTGGCTGGCAAATCCGGGGAATCTTTCAGAAGCTTCCAAATCTTATGTACATGAGACATTCCAGTATCTTTACCGAACACCCCAGGATCAATAAGCAGAGACTACCATTCCTCGCTTTTCTTGCTGATATTTATTTGGGAATCTCTGCCATCCATTCTTGTTGGGGTTGATTGCCGTCTCTCACTGTGGGTTGAAAAATATATATTATGTCCCAATGAACATCACCCTATCTAATATTTCCTTTGCCTGGGCAAGTCCAACCGCCTTCCCCCTTTCGCCCTGCCTCTGTCCCTTCTGCTCGATTGGGTTAAGTGTTGTTTGGTTCTCTTTTCCACCCGAAATTGTTTGTGTTTCCAACAAGTGATCCTTGATCATGAATAGTCCAACAGTTCCATGATTCTCTTCGCACGTGATACAGCCTCAATTGAATTGCATTGTACCCATTTCTTGAACGCCTTGGCTCCACTGTAACTGTGGATGCAGCACCCCTTCAGGCAACCGCCCAATCTTCTTTCGTTAGACCCCCAGCTTGCCCTCGTTGCATAGGGCTGATATCGCAATGAACATGAACACATCGTTGCAGACCCATAGGGAGTAGACGGGCCCAACATGGCATGGCTTGTTTCAAAGCTCCGTAATTGGGTCTCATGGACTTCCTGACCTCAGTTCCCTCAGCCGCCCCACCCAAAAAGGCGGTGAACTTGGTAGTCCACCGCCTGTTGTCTTCAGCGATGCTGACACATCATTAGATCAGCATGTAATCCGATTAGGTTTAGCGTTCCCAAAATCCGGCAGAATTTTTGGATCATGTGATAAGGTCTGAGGAAAGTGCGCAGATTGCCTCAGGAACTCGGGCCCTCCTCGTTGTCGGGACTGAAAGTCCCGAGTCACCAAATCAGGTGACAACACTCCGGGAGGGCCTGAGCTCAATTGCAACCATTTGTGAGCAGTGTCCATTTCGTAAACACAAACAAACGACGCGTTCTATCTCTTGTTAGGTGGAGCTATGGCTTTTACGAAGAGCAGAGAACTCCCATGTGCAGTTTAGGGACATTTCACGCCGGGTTGGTTGAAAAAAATGGATGAGAGAATAGGAACAGCTGCCTATTCTGGCTTGAATTTGGAACCCATTGCAGGAATTTACACCAAACGAATTTGGGACCCACACCAAAAGGCGTGCAATTGCTCTCAGGCCCTCCGGCAAGGTTGCTCACATGACTCGGGCTAGTGAGCCCCGACCGCCGCCGGGGGCCTGAGGCACTGAGGCAAAGGGCTCTCCAGATAATACCAATTGCACGTGACATATATCTATTATAGGAATGATTTTTTGCTATTTTTAGGAAGAACAACCATTTTGTCATTAGCCCCTAAGATTGGCTAAGGTTCTGGCCAATTCAAGCAGCCGCATTTTTTAATCACATACTATCATTTTCCAAATAATAATCCTCAAATTAGACACGCTGAATCTGGGTTTCCGTTATTGTCCATAGTAAATCGGAGTACAATTTGATGGCCAACAAGCAAGAAATTGGTATGCTTTTCAATTCAAATCATGTTGCAAGGAACTACAGTACTACAGTACAATAAGTTAATTTCAAGAGATATTAGACCGGTTTTTGATCCCCTCAACCTGCGCTGAGAACGAGACGTTCAAATGAGAGTAGACTGTTGTACCCAAATGGTGAAGGCAACGGACACCAAAAGGTGTCGGCAGCAAACGGCTCGAGTTGGCCATTTCGGAGAGTGGATCGATGTCCCCAAACGGTGGAGTATGTAGCAGGACACCAAACGCTGACGCTGTGTAATGAAAGTGGCCATTTTTGCGCCTGATACAATAATAAGGGTCACTGCGGCGGAATGCTGTGCTTCTTTTCTTGCCTACGGATAGAATGGATAAATGTGCTCTTTAGGAGTGTTTATGGTCACCATCGATAGGTCAAACATAACCAGATCATCTCATGGTGGGTATGAATGACGCTTGACGAGAGATGACAGTTGTTCTTTTTGTCTTGACCTTACCTCCGGTCTACCCAACGTTTAATGGTAATGATCCTCACCACTATAGGTCAGCAGGCAAGCAGGCACTTAAAAATAGAATTGGCTGTGCCTTGGTAGGGTATTCGCTGTGTCCGGAGATTCTGTAGGCCCGAGATCGACTCCTTGTATCTTTGACACCAAATTTGCCCTTTAATGCCTTATTATTCACTGATTATTTGCAACAAAAAAGCCATTCTCAGTTTTTTAAATGATTGGACCATTAGACCATTTATCTATGCCTTTTCGAACTCTTTCTCTCGGGGATGTGATGAATGGCGGTAAAAGCGTCTTGCTAGCAAGTTTAGAAGACGCCCTAATACCCCCACGAAAGGCAGGCGAAATATTCGTGAATCGCCTACGAGAAGCTACTAATTAGGCCTAGGCCGCTATAGCTTCTGCATAGGCCCTTTGAGAAGAATAAGCGAACCGGCGCTAATAGGCCGCGCCTATCTATAAGAAGGATAACTAGGTTTAGCTAAACCTTCGGAATATACGCACTTAACGACTATTAAAGAAGTTAGATTAGCTACACGCTCGATACCGAGTAGTTAACATTCCGTCACCGTTTATAGTTTAACTAGATATGCCCACTAGTATACACCTAGTGTTCTATATTAAGTTAGTTCGTCTAGCAGCGATAGATCTATTCCTATCTTAGCTAGTGGACGATCTATAGCCACCGCCTTTACTAGTTAATAGAGAGGAGGAATACGAGGTTAAGCAGATCTTAGCTGTCCGACGGAGGAAAATTAGGCGAGGATATCGTGATGAAGCACTAGTGAAATAGAGAGGATAGGTAGAGCAGACGTAGGAAGCACTAGATTTAGTGCGGGATTATAGCGCCTTAGATGCCTTTAAGGAGCAGCACGGCACTGTTTCGGACGTGATTCGCCAGCAAATCGGCACCGAAGCTCATATCGTCGTGGCCCTAATGAGACTAAGACTAGGAGGGGGGTATTATCACGGGCCAGTGCCCGATATAGGTCACGTGTATCACGAGACCTTAGCATGTTAACGTGGGGAACGCGCGGGATGAACTTCCTCTCCTTAAGCTTTTTGTAAACAGCATGTTGGCCTAGTTAGATTGAATTAAGTCTTGCTTCAGCCCTTCACATGCGCTAAGAAGAATCTGCCGCTTAGCCTTATTAGGCTAATTAAGAGCGTCTATATCAGCGAATTCCTTTTCTAGCCGTGGTAGGAACCTAGAAAAGCTTATGTCTTCCGGTTACCGAATCTAGTGGAGTCGCCTAGCTACGCGTGCTTTAACATTCGGGTCTCTGTAGATATTCTTGAGGTAGTCGAGTAAGGCCTGCGGTTCGCTAGTGTCTCGGCGGAGTTTTATAAAGGTTCCGGTATTCTTCTATGCAAACTTCTCTAGTCTAGAGAAGATATATATAAATTAGTGTCGAACTTGAGATAATAGTCATAAGTCCGCTTCGTGCACCAAAGTGTAGCGCACGGTGTTGTTTAGTGTACACTGAAGTATAGTGCACACAGTGGTATAATGTACAACCTTAAGACAGGGTTGTACGAGTTAAAGGGGTCGTGCAGTCTAATGGAAGACCCACGATTGTGGAAGAGA
>JAMAGZ010000218.1:0-25110 GCA_023626575.1 Penicillium sp. PF1803
CGGAGCGAGTTCTCTTTCCTTCTTTAAGATTATTATAAATAGTTTATGGCCTAGTACGATTGAATCAATTCTGCTTCAGCCTTTCATAGTGAGAGCATAGTTTCTGCGTGAGGAGGGCGTCGTTAGGGCCGATATTATTATAATCTAGGAGCTATAGGAGAATCCCTTCTAAGATAGCACTCACTACCTATTAAAGTAGATATATAAGCTACTATATCCGGCGGAGAGCGAAACGGGAAATAGGGCGAGGGTTTATATATTTATATCGAGGAGGATAGGCGAATATACTTACCTAGTACACTCTCGTGACTACTAGGAGATTCGTATTATGACTAAGTTATTTAGGGAGCTTCGAATTATTAATGTGTATAATAACTAGTAACGTAGAGTAGCTCTTTATCTACTATAGGAGAAGCTACTACCTACCCGTAAGTAGAAAGGGGCTTCCTACTTAGTGCTAGGGGATTTTAACCTATATTACCCAGCCTAGGGAGGTAACGATACCCTACGCGATATAAAGGCGGAGGATCTCCTAGATTTAATAGAAACTGTAGGGCTAAATAACTAGTTAGTACCGGGCACTATCGCACGTGACTAAGTAGGCTCGTAATCTATAATTAACCTCGTTCTAGCCTTATACTCACTATAAGAGATAATATTAGCGTGCGAGGTTAATAATAGCGTATATACTAATTTAGATCACCTTTTAATACTCACCTTACTCGAAGTTAATATACCGGAAGCTATAGATCCTATTAAACGCCGGAACTAGAAAGCTATAGATATAGAGAAGTTCCTTACCTTCGCTTTAGCTAACCTCTATATAATACGACTACTAGAAGAGCCTACGCCGCGTGAGATCGACTACGCCGTTAACTACCTCCTTAATATAGTATAGTAGGCGGCCTAGGTATTAATACCTTAGGTAAAGCTATTAGCGTAAGCCCGCTAGGGCTAGATACCTAAATGTATAGAGGTAATTAAGGAGTCACGTAGGTACTTCCGGTAGTATATTCGTATACACTATAAGGAGGACTAGGTTAAATATAAGTTAGTAAGGAACGCGAAGGGAAGAGTAATTATGAAAGCGTCGAAATAGGGCTTCCGCTAGTAGGTATAAGATACGATTAATAAAGGCCCCTCAGGCCTTTAGAAAGTATCGAAATAAGCCTAAATAAGAGATTGTGTGAGCAAGCTGATAGTGCACAGGTAGGAAGGATATAAATCGAAGGAAGAATAGATTGATGAATAGATCAATCAGTTTCCTTAATGTATTTAATTCGGCTTAGGATAATAGAAAGATAAGAGGAAAGCAGGGTAGGACTGAAGCTTGGTTGATTATAATGGTTATATTTCTGTATATTCCCATCTATATGTTATGACATGGAATAGTAGGGTATTTTTATAATCAAATTTTTGTGTAAACATATCAAACGTATTTCATGCATGTGATAGATCTAAATAGATCTAGATTGCATAATGATATAATGCAATAGCTATTTGCAGGTTGTATAGTGTAATTGACTATAGTAGTGATGTAGGTGGCATAACTATTGTATGCGTCTTTTTATGCCTGATTATCCGATTAGATAGTAGTAGCCGTGGTATAGCATAAAGCTTATAGAGATTCATCTATTATAGGTGAGTCTAGCTTTATAATGCTTCCTGACGGTTTAGACATTTTTGCCTTTGATATTTTCTGGATATTTTCTAGATATCTCACAGATTAGTTAACTAGTAGTAGTATACCTAGCCTACGCTTATAGGTAGGCCTAGTAGAAACTAACTAGTAGAAGGTTAATCTACTTTAGTAGGTTTTCTTCCTATCGCTACTAGCTACTAATCTCTCTAATATTAGCTCGAATCTAGCCTTACCTCCGAATTAAATTACCTTCCTAGCGATCTCCTAGTAAGAGGTTATTAACGTAATTAGACATGCGCCGCCTAATAAAGCGCCTAGTAAGGATAGTATCCTAAACCGCGTATAGAAGGTACTAATAGATAATAACTATAAGTTCATAGCTATTTTAATAGCTATCTTCGATACGTATATACGAATAAGTCATAATCCTCCTTACTTCTAGGCCTCTATTACGGTAACGCTTCGTAAGGGCGGCCCGCGTAATTTTCGGTAGCTAAAATCGTATAGGCTAGTTACTCTTCTAAACACCCTTAGTAAGATCCTTAAATCTATCGTGGCTATATATATCGTATAGGCTGTCGAGGAATATAGCCTACTTCTAAAGACCTACCTTAGTAGCCGGAAGGGGATCTTAGTAGATTATATAATCTAGCTAATCCTTAACCGTGTACACCGCGTATAGGGGCGGGGTAGGAGGGTATTAATACTACTACTTAACGTGGTAGGTGCCTATAATAATATCTCACACGAACGGCTACTATATAATATAAGGTAACTCCGTCTAGGCTACTTCGCGCTATAGATCGTATTATTTCTTAGTAATAGGAGTACTCGCATTAAGTTACTAGGATTCCTCTTAGATAGCTTCCCTACGCCTACCGGTATCCTATAAGGATCGCCTATCTCGCTAATCCTATTCTTACTATTTAACGCGCTATTAGTCTCGGTATATAGTATATATATACGAGGCGGAATAGGTACTACGTACGGCTTTAGATAGGTCGACGATATAGCGATTATTATAGAATTAGATATATACTATAATAATATTAAGCTACTAGAGAAGGTACTAGGTAGAGTAGAGTAATAGGCGAAGTAATATATAGCGAGGTTTATACCTAATAAATTCGAGCTAATCTACTTTACTAACCCGAACGAGAAAGAGACGGCCTAGGAACCGATAGCTAACGATATAACCTATATAAGATCTAATATCTTCGACTACGCGATATAATACCCTAAGGGTAACGACTAAATACCTATCTAGTATAACGAATTATTAATATAACTAGTATAGACCGCTAAGTATCTAGGTATTTAGCTTAATAAACACCTCGACTTTAATATATACCGTTAAAAGCTACTCGCTAAGGCTAACGGTAGCCTCGAAGCCCTCTAGGCGATAATAGGATTAGTATAGGGTGCCTTATTAATTATAATACGAAAGGTCTACTAAGTAGTAATAATACTATAGATACTTTATAGGATATCTATATAGTACTACCCTATAGCTAGATCTATACCGGTATAGGAGTTAAAACGAATAGTTAACGAGTTTACTAAGGTTTAACGACGTATAGCGATCCTTATTAGTAGTACCTTTAAATCTACTAATGCGGTAGCGCTTAACGTAGAGCTTTTCCTAACACTAATTCACCTCCTTATAGACTAAATCACCTAGGAAATAATAATCTGGATCTAGATAGGTACCACGTAGGCTTAGCTAGAGTGTCTACGTTAATAGCACCTATAATCACCCTAGGAGACCTAGAAAGGGGGATAGAGCCCCCTCGAAGCCCTTTAATACAAGAAAGACGGTATCCTTAACCTAAGAGGATACGTATAGGAATCATATAAAGCGTTCGCTCTAGCGCTATAGGATATATAGATCCTATACGTTATCAAGGATATAGAGGCTACGCGAGCCTTATATAATAAGATCGTATCTCTTTAATAGGCTATACTAGACTAAGCCCCGACGGTCTTATTCTTTATAGATAGAAGTAGTTACGAAGGCTAGGTTAGCGCTTTAGCTATTACCCCGCGCGAGGGCATTTTTTAGCGGCGATATCTTAGAACTACTAAGGAATTAATAGTGTACGTTATTAAGCTTAATAGTATTAAAATAGCGGTAGCTAAGTTCGTTAACTAGTATTAGAACTATAGAAGGCCTATAAGGCTTATTATCTTCTTTAACTACTAGGCCGCTATCTAGGTAGTATAAAACCCGAAGCGATCGTTAGGCTAGTTTATACTATCTTCTATTTATAGCTACGTACGAACCCTTTAATCACTATAGTAAATACCTATATTTAATTAAATTCCTATCGAGATCCGCTAGATCCCCGTATATATAGGAGTTCCTAGTAATAAGACTACTAACGTTAAAGTAAAGTTAGCAGTAATAGGAGGTATAGAGGATAGAGCGGAATAATCCTACCCTAAGGGGTCGTCCGCTAGTCGTGTCCTTCTAGTATCGACCGTAAAGCGTCGAGTGCGGCGGCGCATTAAAGAGAGATAGGCATAAGAGTAGGTAGAGGAGCGAACTAGTAAGCCGAACTAGCGATTAGTAAAGGTTCTTAATAAGAAGGTACTTCGGTTATTTAACTTACTATCGAAGCCGTACACCCTGATTTTGATTTAGATACGTTCTATGCGGATCGCATTAAATCACTTCTTATTTAAAATTAAGGCAGCTAAATTAGATAAGTATTACTATAGAGAGGGGTCTTAAACACCGAGGTATATCTTAATGTAGTGCCCGTTATACGCTGATCTAAGGAAAACCTTCCTTAATGAGATCTAGATGACCGATCTTAGGGATTCGACGGATTATAATACAATCGTATCACGCTCGCAGGCCACCCGCTACGTGGCCGAATTCATGCTTTAAATAGGCCTCCTAGGGTAGTTCCGGCACGTCGAAATCGAGCCGGAACCACCTAGGGGCAACGAAAACGATCTACTAGGACGATCTGGTAACGGCATAGGGGGTGAAGACGCTAGGTAGGAGGAACGCTAAACCCACGGCTAACCGAGAGGTCGCGGAAGAATACATCTAACATGTTAACACACTAGTCGACAGCGAACGCCACCAATCGAGAACGAAGCAGGAGGGCGTGGATACCAGCGAGGGATAGCAGGGATGGAGATGCAGAGGAAGCAGCAGGCCAATGTGAGGGCAAGATGAAAGATATATCGTGGGAATGTGGGCTTTGAGGGCGTTTTAGGACTGTTTTTGGACTGATTTTCTATGGCAATACGCCGTTTTCCTTTGTATTTACTGTTTCATGCGCGAGGGCTGGCGTTCGGATCACTCTTGCTTCCGCCGGAGGGAGCGCCTGCATAGCCATTACGCCACTAGTTAGGCTGCAACAGGTTAATAGAGTGTTGATTGATTGATTGATTGACTCTCGTCCTACTCGTGTGGTCGCTATTCGCCAGTTTCATAAAGAGGATTCACGACGATTAATCGGAAGTTTTGGACAGCTTGAAAACAAGAACGTCCTCTCCTTGTTGAGTCGTACCTCAATGGTGATTCCGCCTTTGTTCTAGTTGATGATCGGGCGTTAACTATTGGCCATATCGTTGCCCAAACTTACGTCCTGTTGATTTTGAGCTTGGTTGTCTGATGACTCAAGTAGACGGTCTTTCCAAGCAACTTGAAATGGGCTGACTTATAATCAGGTTCTCGCAGGTGCATCGTATCTCAGTGCATTTGGGCTGACGCATCCATTTTTGAAATGCCATGGCATACTGTTTGGGCTGGATGGAGTGCGAGAGATTGGTCTGTGTGATTCTTCTTTTCTCCAATCCATAGTCTTACTGATAGCTTACAGCACGTTTAAAAGAGCGTGTAGATTGTAGGTATGACGATGGTAAAGTAATGTCGACTTCCTCCCCTTATTGTTATCTCACGACCACGAGTCCTTGTTCTATACCTAGCCGCTCCACTTTCTCTGAAAGCTCATCATTTGAAAGAGATAATTAACTGCTATGGTTTGAATGCCCCGAACGTTAATTGCAACGATCCAAAAATGGACGTTCTATCACTTTGCAGGATAGCTATTATCACACGCTGTGTGTCGTACATAGTAATGGCGTGGTCCAGACTATTGTAGAAGCTCTTTTGAAATACCAAACTTCTTTCCTAGAAAGAAATATACGGACTCGCAAAGGCGACATCGAATCTGTGGACGTGTGTCGCAAGGTTTTCTTTCATTTCACCGTACTCTCATTTATTGTGTGATTTCTACGAGCAACGATCTATCGCCCATTTGTCTCTGCATATTCAGAAACGGATGTTTGTCGGAGTCCTGCGGGGTACTTGATTTCATGGAGAATTTGTGCAAGTCCAACAGGGCTTTCCACCCAGAGAAAGCCATTCGACAACTCAAAAGAGTCGGTACCGCCGTTGTATGTGGAGATGACAGTACAAAGTGGGCCAAATGTGGTAACTGAAGAACTTCTCTGTCAGCTCGCTAGAGGGCAACGCCGATCATACTCACTGTCGCTTTTCAGCGTTCATTCGGTCGATGACAACGCAATCGGAAACCCAGAATTCAGTTGACCATCCGACTTGACGGTGATGAAATGTTCTCAGCGGATCTTGCCCGCGGTGTAAAGGTTCTGGAAGTTGAGTGTTTTATGGTTACACTGCAAACCGAGTATAATCGCTTGACCAAGGCGATTGAAGTATTCCGATCTTGTAGTTGTCCCAGGCCAGATTGGTAAGACGTGCTGGGGGCAAGATCTCAACGGCGCTTCCCTCAGCAGAGACATACTGCGAATCTTCATCCAACCGGTTGGCGGGTTGCTCGTCAGATATCTCCGTAATTTCTAGAACAATGTCGATACTGTGACCGCACAGCTAGATGGTGATACTAACACAAAGGATAAAGCCGCACATGTTAGATTGTTACCATGCGAAAGTCCTTTAGAGTGAAATGATATTCAGTGAGCTACAGACATAAGTCTTTTACTACCGTGGAAAAGAATCAAAAATGTTGATTAAATGGCTACCCTGGAAATAATACCGTTTTCTAAAGTAGAGCATAAGAGTTCCTTCGTTCGGTTGGAGGGGAAAAACGCCACTCGATCTGGGTGGCGGAAAAAAAACCCCTTATAGTAATCAGGAACCTTGAATACGCTACCATGACTTTGACCATGGAGTTGGAGCTGGTGTTTGTGCTGAAGATGAAGTCGAGGATGATAATGGTGTTGGCCACGGTCCAAAAATGAGTTCTATGCTAACTCCGTGTATAGGGCCCTGAGAGCCCTGCCAGGTATCGGTCCATCCCCCCCCTCCAGCCTTTGTGGTGGAGGTGGAATCTGGCGAGGGATAACAATTGGTCAAAATATCGGTCCATGCTGCGCGGCATTGCGTCTCATTCTGGAAATTTCCGATCTTTCCCACATACGCGACGGCGTTTGGGTCTTGCCACCAGCCGCCTTCAGGTGATGGTGCCGAAAAGTTTTGGGCGCACCACTGAGCTGACCAGTTCTGCAACTGGCTCAGTTCTAAACGGGTCTGGAGATCGTAAGGACGATTCCAGCATTCGGCGGCCCAAGAGAAAGCAACGGAGCTTATAAGCGCGATAGCGGTCCGCAAAACAAACGACATGTTTTGATATAAAACTGATAGAGTCAGACGGGAACAGAGAATAAACACATGTAGATTGAATAAAAGGGTACAACCTATCAGCTTTTTTGGATTCTAGATAGAAAATATTGAGAGTGAATCTGGTGATAGATAATGTCGGGTAGACACACGAAATCACTTCAGTCCACAGTCATGGAAAGTTGAGAGCCTTATATAACTTTTATACGAAATGATTCAGCCATTGGAAGTAGACGACTGTTACTGTGATTGTTCCTATCGCCACAGGGCAATTATGTACGACTGTGCCATTAACAAATTCCGCGCCCTCAGAAATTGTGATATAGCAGGGCTTGCTATGCAGGAATGGAATTCAACTATTTAGGCGGTCATGGGGCTTATCTGGTGCATAGAACAAGCCTGATTCACGAATGCGTGTTAAGCCAAACTGTTTGTTTCCAGTAAGTTTCTAAACAGTTCCCAGCAGGATAATTTACTTCTTGGGTACCTGCAAAGAATTTTCCCTTCCCCAAGAAACACAAAATAACATATTATATCAGTATTTAATCATTCAAGTTACGTTCATATTCGAAACATGAGCCGGACTAAGGTTCGGTACAAGTAGCTTAAGATAACGGGAAACGGCAGATTTCTCCGGCCAATCGGATGGCTTGCCGGGGAATGGGGGATGTGGTAACGGGCCAAGTTTGGCTTGTCCCTTGAATTGCGACTGAATTGCGAAAGTGTAAAGCATATTTTTTCACGCAAGCTAGAAGACAGCATTTTGTGAAATCAAATTGATATCATATCTCATCGCCCATAAGTCCACATGATTATATTCCGTGCATGAGCTGCAGCTGGACACATTCACTTCCCGGTCGAATTTGGCGATCTTAACCCATATCTCTTGGCAGGGCCCTTCGCTGATTCATACAGGATGTTTGATTCAAGAGCTTGGGGGCTCAATTAGACCCTGCATCGTCTTCTTCCTTATCGCATAATTTGGATTAGTGTCGGACTTTGTTTTCAATCTGCCGGTCAAATGACCTTCCATCGATCGCTCGTAGTCGTCGCACTTTCAGCCGCGGGGTAGTGCAGGTTAAAGCCCTTCGACTTATTGATCTCGGCGCTAGTATCTGTGATCTGAAAATTTGACGACGGTTGTTGGCGCGCGGTGGCTGAAGCGTGAGATGGTAGAAACTTGACTGGAAGTAAATAGCGGTTATTCGCAAACTGCGCAACACATTCACCCAGCGCTTGCTCCTCTTCCGGAGTGAGACACTATTATTAAGGAGCATGATTGGGAATAAAATGCTTGTTATTAGCCCTGCACCCGAACCTGAATGCAGGATGCAGCTACGCGAGCGCGTCAAAGTCTATTAATTGTATATAGAACTATCGACAATTTCGCTTCACGGCCGCAATTTTAATACCAAAAGTATCTCATTCTCAGTTTCAATACACCACTCTCATATATCTGCTCAGAAAGGTCCATCAGTTGGTTATATGTTGTGGCTGGACTGGCGTGACTTACAGGCTCATACCAACAATGCTTTCCATCGACATTGATCGACCACTCACAGCCCAACCCAAGCCCCTAGTCATGCAAGATTTTGAATGTTCAATGACAGCGGTGGTTGACTTGGACCACAGCACTGATAACGTAAAATTAGGATATATTTACGAGGCAAGCTAACAGTCCGCTCTAGATGTCAATAGTTATAGTGGTTGCTAACCAACCTTTTCAAATTATAAACCGTGCAGTAGAGGTTATTTAAATATCCTGTTGATTGCGATGCACACTAATAATGAAAGCGTAGTAGCCGTGGGAGGAGTATCAAGGAAGAGGCCAAGGCACATAAGGAAGCAGGCACTTATGGGCGCTTGGTTGAGAAGAAGCTGTATGCTATTTGCTTGCAGCTTTTTCTGATTTCCTCCGGTCAAAATTTTGCAGAGAGCATTGGTCAGTATGTCGGTGAAAGCGAAGATTATTCCCTTTGCAGATGTCCCGACGGCTTATTAGTCGCAGTATGGGAATCGAAATAGAAGCCAATTCCTACACGGCACACTAAAATGTCTTTATCGAGTGGCTGTTAAGCTCAAGAATTCGAACGCGTGGTGGTATCCATCACATTCCGTGGCAGCTCGATTTCACCTGCGCTCAGGAGGATCCTCCGAGGGTTAAGTTTAGTATAAATAAAGTTTGTCGCCTAAATCCGCAACAAAAAGACTTTCCAAAGAATGTGGCTAGTCAGTGGCGGCCGATGTTTGTACCCAGAGCCTGTTTCTAGAATCAAATGGACCCTTCTAAGGCTGTCACACGGAACAACAGGAATACGCTGGTATGAGCCTAGATTAAGCTCGCAACTAAACTCCTTTGAAACATGCTTGAGCGAAGGACAGTAACTCGAGACGCCATAGAAGTACCGCTTGAACTTAATTTCTCTCCGGAAGCAGCGGTTGTTCCATGACACAAAGGCCGATTTCAGGGATACAAGGTTACATTTCGTAAATGCAGGGAATGTAGAATGAAACATTTTATATGACAGGGCGGTGAAATTCTAGCATTTGAATACCCGTAATCCGGCATTCCAAGGGAGAGACCCCTAACAATCAAGAACTTCGATGCCATCCAAATTTTCAACTTATTGTTACCAAATGACTCGTCGAATTAATTTTAAGAGCTGCAGGACCGTTCAAATTGTGGTCGCACTCTGTGGTGTTTATGTCATATTGTCATTTTTTTTGAAAGGCGAGCAATTTGCGTGGTCACCAAGCATACCTCACTTCTCGCAGCCCAGCATACGTGACGGAGCTCTGGACCATATTTTTAACGGGACTCTTGGGGTAAACACTAACATGATATGCTCACATGCTCTTCAATACAATGATAGCTGATCCTTTTTTCAGTTCCAGCATATATATGCTATTGGTCTGAAAGAACGCACAGATAAGCGTGACTTTTTGACTGTGGCAGCCTCAGTTACAGGCTTTCAGGTTGAATGGCTTGACGGGGTTATTTCCAAAGACCTACAGCAGAAAAGCTTACCTAAAGTATGTATCCAGTGAAGAATTTATAAGACCCCGGTAGTAGGGGCTGATTTACAATACAGGGATACAACCTTACTACTGTCAAGCCTACTATCATTGGATGTTGGCGAGCTCATATGAATGCCTTACACAGGTAAATTTGACTGATAAATACTTGAGCATGATCTAACTCTACTGCAATTATGGAAATGTAGGGTCATCGAAAACTCGTATTCTACTGCCTTGATCCTGGAAGATGATGCCGATTGGGATGTTGGAATCAAGTCCCAACTACGTGAATTTGCTCGAGGAATTCACTCTTTGAAAGGAAACACTAAAGTGTCTAAGGAAGCTCCTTACGGAACTGACTGGGACCTTCTCTGGATTGGGGGGTGTGCTTCGGGACCCCATACGAACCAAACTCAGTTCTATGCTATACCTGATGACCCCACCGTGCCAAGTGTCCAACGGCGAGCCACTTGGTCTGGCCCCCTTGACAGTTGGAAAGAGCAATTTCCCGAAGACTCAACCCGGTTTATCTACCGTGCTGAAGAAGGTTGCTGCACTTTTGGATACGCAGTCACTAATAGAGGCGCAAAGAAAATTCTTACCGCCCTTGCTATTGAGCACATAGAGGCGCCCGTTGACAACGCTATGTCTGAATTGTGTGGTGGCCTCGGCGATCGTCAACCAATCGATTGTTTCGCACCTTTCCCGAACCTTATCGGCACATATAGACCAGCGGGTCCAGCATACCGAGACTCCGATATAGACATTACTAGCGACCAGAGCATTCACGAGGAACAGGCTTATAATCTGGTATACAGCACACGTCGCAATATCCATAGGCTGGTAGCTGACGAGCCAACCGTATTCTCGCAGTGGGGCGAAGAGTCACCGTGGTCACCGGGAGAGATTCGTTTGCAAGACTTTGTTTATCCTCGAGGCTATCTTGTCAACTAGTGTTGGACCCTGTCGGAGCGGTGTGGTGCGCAGAAGACGAGATGACGCCTCGAGAGCATAATGAGCAGTTCAATAGAAGTAGTTCTTGAATTCTGGCCACAAAGACAAAGAACATGATCTGTATAACTCTATTTTCATATCTTGTTTGATGAGGTAGGGAGGAAATTATTGCAATTTGAGAATGAGCTATGAAAAGTGGTATAGTATGTAGTTGTCTACTTTACATTCAGTCCAGCCATCACTCGACGTCAAATCCATCTCCGAAAACGAGGAGCAGCTCCTAAAAGACCGTCGATAGTTTACTAGCTCGTTCTTCAAATGGGGTGGTAGCTCTGTAGTTTCTTCTGTGAAGAGATTTCTCTTATATGAAAACTTTCCACCAATTCACGTACATTCAAAACCGGCAGGGGGTGGGGCGGGGGAAGGTCTAGATTCTCTTGGCCTCTGCCCGAACTTTGCGGAAGGTAGGATTTCCCACCTATCCGCAAACGAATACCCAATGCAATCCAATACTATATAGTATTGCGAAGATGTCACTGGCGTTGACGCACACAAGAAAGCCATTCTTATAGCAGAATGGATCAAAGACGATTGAAAGTTCCGGTCCTGACGACCCCCCGCGAAATCTTTGCCCCGTTTCACACTCTCGGATCGAGATTTACGAGAGCAATTGGATTGTATCGCCTCGGATCTTCGAATTCGCCAGAGAGTCCAGCTTGTAGTGATTCAGAATTGAAGCTCCTTGAAGAGAGAAATATCTCGGAACCGGAGTCCCTTGGGCATCTGCCCCTTGCTGAACCGAGGATTCCCCCTTCAAAGCTCTGCCTCATGCTAGGCATCATGACGAATATTATCTCAACAATCTCTATTGTAAGCGGTGAGAAGGAACCCGATGCTTTGATTATGAACTAAATTTTCCCAAGGTTTTCACAAACAAATATGTTTTCTCACATGAAGGACTACGCACCTGTCAATTAGCGTTTGCAGCTTACCACTTCTTGATTACCGGACTTACATTGTGGGCTATATCCCAGCTTCGTTGCGGTGATTTTGTCGCGAAACGGATTCCCATTTACGGTAACTTCCACCTTGTTACCCTGACTAGCGCTCAAGTGGTCCTCCAAAATCTCTCCCTCGCATTTTCGTCTGTCGTATTCCACCAGCTTATGAGACTACTCCTCACGCCAGCTACCGCTCTTTTCAGTTTTTTATTCTACCGTGCTACTATTCCAAGGGCATCAATTGTCCCCCTGATTATCCTATGCGGCGGCGTAGGACTTATTTTTTATTGTGACTCTCATGCTACAACTGATGGAACCGTCAGGACATCTCCACAGGGGATCGTCTTCGCTTTCACCGGCGTACTGACTAGTGCTCTTTATACGACGCTAATTGGAGCCTATCAGAAAAAGCTGCAAGTGAATAGCATGCAGCTTCTTCTCAATCAAGCGCCTATGAGTGCCGGCTTTCTGGTGTGTTTGGCCCCCTTTATCGATACTTCTCCTACGGCCACCGTGCTTTCGCCATCAGTATGTATCGCAATCCTCGGGGTAAGCCAACATCGTCCACGGTATCTTTCTGATTAAAACATTTCGGCTACTAACCTCTTATGTTCATTGAGCCTTAGAGCGGACTGTTAGCTTGCCTTGTGAACGTTTCCCAATTTTACGTCATCAATGCCGTAGGCCCAGTCAGCAGCACTGTAATTGGACATTTGAAAACCTGCATGATTGTGGGCTTGGGATGGGCTCTCAATGATCGATCAATTTCAATGCAAGGCGTTGTTGGCATTATAATGGCTTTGCTGGGTATGAGCCTGTAAGTCATACCATTTCGGCAATTGTTTATAACACCACTAACTGGTTGACCTTTCTGGGCAGATACATGAGTGTCGTGTCTCGAGGCCGAAGGTGAGGTACTGTCAGTGAATGTTTATTTTGTGATGCAACTTGGCAAACGGAGTCTTCGAAGAGATAAGATTTTTATTATACAAAGTGTACTGTATATATTTTTCGACTAAACGCGAGTCGATTGTCTTTTTGTTTTTTATTCACAACTTCCGGCATTTGAATCCTAGGCCACGTACCTAGCTCTGCATTTCCGTACTTCTCATTTCCGGCGCCGAATACAAAAATCAATTCCTGACGACCTAATGTCCCCCTTAAGCCAACGTTGATAGTCCCCACCAACCCAAATGGCACCCGATCTTATTTTTTGTAGCTACATTTAACGCAAAGCACGGAGCATGCGTGAACCAGTCAGGGTTGTACGTGTCCAAAAGTTCTGTGATTCGCCGTTGAGGCATGGAACTATCAACATAAACAAACGAAGTACTTCAGTTCCATGGTTCGATCTCCAAAGTATGTTACATCCTTTACCTATGTGGCAAAGGCTGGGGTGCCCCGTAAAGGTTGGTGTGCCAGGAATCGGTTTCTTTCAGCCAACTTTGACAACCGTCTTTGTTGATGGATGATATTCGTGTTGCAAGTGGTGTTGTTAGTCGATTCATTCAACTACGTCGATTATTCAGAGTAATTGCTTCATGGACTGATGGTTCTTTGGGAAAGGGTACTAACCGTGAATCATACAACTCCAGAAGTATTAAAACTCAACAAAGTCGACCTATCTGTCCTCTATTTTCGCCGTGCACAGACATTGATCTTCTCACCACTATGGTAGTGTTAAAATCATATACTCGCGCAGTGCAACATTATGGTCGGAATGGGAAGAAGATAACCTTCTTCCCTAGCTGGAAGAGAATAGCGAACTACCGTGGACTGATCGCGCCTAAGCCAATTCAGAACGATTTTGAGTCAAGCCTATCTTTTCAGTCCTTACGAGGGAAAAAAAACTATATCCTACGCGTCGGCTTAGTCGTGCGGGGCGGACGCTAAGGACGGCCACCTTAACAGCCCCCAAAAAAACAACTTCAGCGCCAAACTGAATTTTTGAAATATCTCAGGAATCACGCTAGTTGGCAACTTCTAAGCAACGGTAAATTCAATCTAACTCCCTGCGCTACATTTTGATACCGGTTTTGAGCTTCCTCGACCGTTATTGCGATGTTGCGCGCTTCTAAGGATGTTAGGCCGGCCCTAGGGGCTTCCGGCGGCCTATTAAAAACTCTGCTATCGAACAGAGAGCGCGAACTAAACGCTAACCACGTAGCTCACGACCTTCTTAAGGGGCTAGGAAGGGGTTAAAACGTTATAAGTCTAGCTCCTTAGGTCGTTAACTTCCTCTAGTAGATAGAAGACCTAAAGAGAGACCTCCTATCGACGCTATTAACGGATTAGTAGTAGGAGCTTAAGGCCCTACGTAGGGATCTTAAATAGGACATTTAGGCTGTTAAAGCTACTATGAGCTACCGGCTAGTGTTATGATATACCCTGGCATAAGGTTGACCCCTAAATGTTGGTGCCTCAGGCTTCTAGGACTGATAAGCCGGCAGGCTTTCTGTGGGGTTTCGCCCGGGCCTCGCTATCGGCACGTATATGAACTCCTGTAGGTAACATCCTTGACAGAGGTTAGATAAGCCTCGTGTTTACCCCGCCCTTATTCTCCTACTAAGGATATGTCTCCTTCCTATTTTGAGCGATGAGACTGTATATAAATTGATCTATATCGAAGAGGTTTTATACTCCTTAAGAAATAGTCTTTAACTATCTCGTTTAACTAACTTAGATCCGTTTCTCCTACCTGATTAATAGGCCTCTACCCTAACTTATAGAGTATATCCTTATAATTTCTGTTTCTTTTTCTTTGATTACCTAGGAGAAATAGTACTAAGGACCTATTCTACTCCCTTAGCGGAAGAGGCCCTAGATCCCCTCTGAACGGCTAAGGAAACCCTAACCGCGACTAACCTAGTTCTAATCGTTACTAACCTTAAAGTAAACCTCGTAGCTACTTAAGCTACTATAAAAAAGCTATAGAGGCTTAAAGATTTATAAGACTAAGTCGAAACCCTTAGATTAGAGGTTATAGGATAGAACTTAGATAAAATACTATTAAATCTATATTAGGACCCTTATAACTTATTAGGAAAGGGTTAAGATATTAAACTTAAAAATATCCCTATATTCACTCTTAACTCTTCGTTATAATAATAATAAGAATAGCTCCTAGACCTCTAATAATAATTTAAGGGAGGCTTAAGACGCTATTATAATAATTAGACTTAGATCCTTAGAGCGCTTAGCTATATAAATATAACTTATTAGTAAAGATAATACTATTATATTTATAAATAGGCGCTAACTATTAACTAATACCTTAAAGAAGACTAGCCTTATTTTAAGGACTAAACCTTAACTCTTATTAAAAATATAGCTAATCTCTAATCTAAAGTAATAGGCTAACTTAAAAGGGCACGCTAATTATAAGATAAAGATCTATAGGAATTTTATACCTAATTAGATATCTTAGAACGCTACTTCCTAAGGATAGCTAAAAAAGGGAGAGCCCTCTCCTTCTTTATAAAGCTTCTATATGATCTCTAAAATAATATTCATTATTATATTATTAAGCTCCTAGAGACCTATAAAGAGATAATTAATATTATATATTATTTTTTAGACCTATAGCGATCTGAAGCGAACTAGAAGTAAAAGTATACTAATACTACTAAAGAACCCTTATAAAATAAGACCTCTAAGAAACTTATAACTAATAAAAGAATATTAGTGAAAGATAGCCTAAACCCTATTAGAGATAATAAGAAATATAACTAATACTATAACTAAAGGAGTAAAAAGTATTACTCTAATAAATACCCTAATCCGCTAAAGGAAAAACCTACTACTACTATATAATATACCTTTAGGGAAACGATAGCGAGATAGATTAGATCCTATAAATCTATCTCCCCCTATAGTAGGAACTAAGACTTAATTTTATATCTTAGTTACCGTCTAAAATAACCTCTAAACCTTTATTAACCTTAATAGTTACACTAAAGTTAACCTTATAAGCTTCGAATTCGTTAAGAAATATAAACTCGACTAAGCTAAATAATCAATAATCCTAATCCGTGTTATTAACTAGCGATTAACCCCTACCTATAGAGTATAGAATATCCCCCTAAAAGCCACTAATTTAAGGGGTATAACCTATCTATTTACTCGCCTATATATAGTAATTAATTAAGACCCCTAGTTAGAAGGAAGCCCTATTCTCCTCTCTATAACCACGATTCACGATCTAGATATTTATATCGCGGGGCGAAGCGGCCTTTAGTAGTTTAAGACGTTATTTATCGAAATCCTTCTACCTATACACTTTACTAAGAAAGCTCGAAACTATACGTATATCTTCGCTATGATTAAACTACCTAAGGAAATATAGCTCCCTATCGACCGCGATACTAACGAAACTACACCAGAACCCTACTAATTACCCTGTGAGATATCTAGAAGATATCCAGAAAATATCTGAAGATATCCAGGAAATATCTGGAAGATATCCAGGAAATATCAAGGGCAAAAAATGCCTAAACCGTCAGGAAGCATTATAAAGCCAGACTCACCTATAAAAGATGAATCTCTATAAGCTTTATGCTATACCACGGCTACTACTATCTAATCAGATAATCAGGCATAAAAAGACGCATACAATAGTTATGCCACCTACATCACTACTATGGTCAATTACACCATACAACCTACAAACAGTTATTGCATTATATCATTATGCAATCTAGATCTATTTAGATCTATCACATGATGAAATACGTTTGATAGGTTTGCACAAAAGATTGACTATAAAAATGCCCTACTATTCCATGTCATAACACATATGACGAATATACATAAGTATAATCATTTTTCGAACAACCAAGCTTCAGTCCTACCTTACTTTCCTCTCATCTTTCTATTATCCTAAGCCGAATTGAATATATCAAGGAAGCCGATCAATCCATTCTTCCTTCGATTTCTATCCTTCCTACCTGTGCACTATCAGCTTGCTCACACTAGGAATAATATTATTCCTAACCGTTATAAGGTTATAGTTAAATATAGTGAATATAATTATATACTAACTCCACTTAATCTCCTAGTTCTACTATAGTAATAAGAGAGGAAATAAAAGGAAGAGCGACTCCTCGATTACTTCGAAAAAGGCGTAAAACCTATAGAAATTTCGATGCTTTTAGAGCCCGAGAAGAGTCTCTTAAACATAAATGACCTCCGAAACCTCCGCGCCCGAACGAGATTAATTTTCCTTACTATTTATATATCGATTAAAGTAGTAATAGAGAGCCTACCTAGGTAGATTATATAACACGAATTAGATAATAGGTAGCGGCTAATTAGAATCCTTTTTATCTTAAGGATTAGCCTTTAATTTCTTCGTGTTGATCTAAATATTCTTTAGATAGATACTATATATAAGATGAATTAGCAAGATAGGATAAATAAGAGAAAGATAAGATAAAACTAATTTACTTTAGATAACTAGGTATAATATACCGATAATTAATATTATTAGATAAACTTTAATAAGGAAAACCTTCTATATATCCTATTACTTTATTAATAATAAATAAGAATCTTTATATCTGTAAATACTTTAAGATCTTTAGATATAGCTTATATAGGTAAAGATTTAAGCTCTATATATTATCTTCTCTAACGATATAGACGCTCTTTTAAACATATATAAGGAGGTCTTTAAGGATTTAGCTTGTATAGTCTATCTCTAGTATATTATAAAGAACATCGAAACACACGTATAGCTATTAATTTCGAAGTAATTACTCTTATAAGACCCTAGTTTAGATAATTTAAAGAAGGCTATTAAGGAATAGCGATCTATTAAGGCTAGATTTATATAGGTTATCCTTAAGCCTACTAAAGATAGGATAGAAGTAAGAAAGGCCTCTTTTCTAGAAGCCCTAAGCTACCTAATCTACTAATTAGTAATTAAATATATTTAAAAGTAATAGTTTAGTGATAGAGTATAGTAATTTATATACTACTATCATAATAGAATTCTTTATTATAATAAGCTTACTTCTTCTCGTGTAGAAGGAGCCTACGTAAAGTTTAAATAAGAACTTTATACCTTAACTAGCGATATTCTTACGACTATATAAGTTATTTCTTAAGTTATTTCCTATATAAATTCATAGGCTTTTAACTTAATCTAAGATAAAATATACTATTACCCTATCTCGCTTTAAGTACTAATATTACGTAATCTCTTAGTTAAATCTTAAGAAGCGTAATTCGAAAGGTTTATAATATATAGTAGAATTTTAGCTAAGTAGGGAAACTATGAAGGGCTGGAGCAGAATTGATTCAATTATGCTAGGCCATAAAATGTTTATAATAATCTTAAAGAAGGAAACAGAACTCGCTCCGTTTCCTAGGGAAAAGGGGAGCGAAATAGCGGTGTCTCTACCCCGCGCCGATCTTCTGCCTAATCATCCTGGTCTTCTATCCGTCCGTTCCTAAGAGCACGTAAGGCCATGACACATAGTTTATCGCCGGGCCCTAGCCCGTTATAGTACCCCCCTCCTTATCCTAATAGTAGTTATTATAATATCTCCGTCGCCATTAATTAGGGGGCTAATCGTTACTAATATAGGGCTAAACTACCCCTCGTACTTCTCGAGAGCCTTATAATAATATATAGAGTCTAGCGGTTCCTATATAGTCTCTACGTATCCTACTTATTTTACTAAAACTTCTATTCTAGACCCCTACCCTACTCTATGCACTCTATAGTAAAGAATTTCCTCTACTTAGTACTCTAATTCGCTATCGATAAATAAGGGAGGTAGCTATAAATTATCCACGATTTATAATAGGAGAGGATCGCTAGTAGCTAACTAGATTAAGTCTATATAGAATACTAGGTATACCTTAGTTAGTATATCTAATTATACTCTATATAGGGAGGGTACCTCTTAAATAGTGTACTTCGCGTATATCTAATCTAGTTTCTTTAATTAATGTTAGGATTAGATATTCCTTAGGTTTAGTTAAACGTAGTCCCCTTCCCTATAGATTAAAGCTACTTATTATAATTAGTTCGTTTACTCTTACTATCTATCTTACGCTATCGCGATTATAGCTTATACCTAGTTAGTAACGTCTTAGAGCTATTTTATAAAGACTTCGCTAGCTTATCTTAGTCTAGTAATCCCTTTAGTAATATTTATAACCTTAATTCTAATTAAGTTAATATAGTACCTATATATAAAGAAGAATAGTAATATCCTAATAAATATTATATCTTAGTTACTAATTATTATTACTATAATTAGGAAGAGTAGCGTTTAATTATCCTAGGCGTAAGAGCTAAACACGCGTAGGATCCTTTTTACCTCTTAATTTATATACTCTATAGCTCTATCTATCTATAGATAGATTATAGTTAAGAGATAGTATTAAATTAAGTGCTTTTTATAGATAATTTTCTAAAAGCTACTTATAAACTATAGTCTCTAATTACTTATAATCTATAGTAGTAGACTATAATATATATAGAAATATTTTAAGAAGGCTTTAGCTACTTACTTAGTTATAATTTTAACTATATTAACTAAGATAACCCTCTTTATTAATTAGTTAGTAATTACTAATAAGTTTATTACTCTATCCTCTTTTAATAAGGATAGCTTAGTAATAAAGTCTATTACGATTTTAGCCTAGATTTATTAAGGAATTAGTAGTAGTTTTAGTAAGTTATACTTTATATCTTACTATATTATACCTTTACTATAGATAGTATAGTTTTAAAAGAACCTTTATATATCCTTTACCGCTCCTAGCTAGAAAAACTACTAAGATAGTATTATATATATAGTGTCTTAGCCTAAGTAACTTATTATATAAGAGTTATATACCTTTTAAATAATCTTTATATATAATATTTCGCTCTTAGGAATCTAGACCCTTTATCTAAAGTATAGTAGACCTCTTTTATCTAAATAACACTTAGAGAGGCTAGTTTTTATATATATTTTAGTAATAACTTAATATTACTTATTCTTTAGTACTTCTAAGTATACTTAGTATATTATATTAATTTATTAGGCTTATTATTATTTATCTTATAACTCTCTTTCCTTAAATAATAGCACCTCCTTATTAAAATCTAATATTATATCTTTATTACTAATACGTAACTACTTAGTATAAACTATAACCTTATTAAATATCCTTTAGAACTAATTTAATAGTCTTTTATTATTAAAGCTATATAATATATCCTATTCCTATCTTAATAAAGTATCTAGGTAGGATATAAATTATCTAGGATAATATTTTAGGGTAAAATTAAATTTACTTATTAAATCTACTTATTATATCTATTATTTAGAGAGTTACCTTACTTTATTAAAGTATTTTAGGTTTTTATAATTTATTATAATAGTAAATTAAGGGACTATCTTTTACTCTAAGCGCTATTCTTATATTACTTATATAATTATAAGTAGTTCTTTATTATAAATCTTATAATTAGCTTTTATTAGTAAAAACTTTTATAATATATATATATATATAGGGCTAATCTTCTATTATCTTAATATTATAATAATACTATATTAATAGCCTATCTTAATATATTAGCTTTTAGTATTATTTCCTTATCCTCTTTAAAATATATAAAGATTAGTATATTAATAAAGAGGCTCTTTAATTTATTAAAAGCCTTATAATAGTCTTTATCTTATAAAAATATAGTATCTTTCCTTATTAACCTTATTAATAATACTAAAAGGATAGTGAAATATAAGATAAATAATTAGTAAAAGTTCGCGAATCCTAAGAAACTCTATACTTCTTAAATAGTCTTTAAGGCTTTCTATACCTAAATTACTTTAACTTTTTAAGGGTTTATATAAATATCGTTACTTATATAAATATTAAAACTAAGGTATTTAATTATTTTCTACTTAAATTCTAAATTTCTAATATTATACTATAATCCTATCTCTTAGAGCTTCTATAGGACTTTCCTTACTTTTTAATAATAATCCGTAAGTAAACTATAAGAGTAGATAATAATATTATTAATATAAGTAGAAATAAAATTATATAAGTACTCCTATAAGGTCTAATTAATAAACTATTAAAATATCACTAAGGCTCTTATTAATCTAAATAAAGTTGTATTTTACTTATAAAGATTATATCATTTCTAAAACGCTATCTTCTATTCCTGCCTTAAGGCGATCTAGATCTTATAAAATATAGTAATTATATTTAGTTTAGTAAACTATCTTACTTTCGCTATATTCTAGAGGGTTTTACGAATTAATAATAAGGGATATTAGTCCTTTCCGCTTAGTTTATTTAACCCTTAATAATTAATATAGAATTATATACTACTCCTTAGCTTACGCACTAAGAGAATAGATATAATAGCGGGTAATTTACTAACGTAGATAAAGTTCTTACCTAATAGATTAGTTAATATCTTTTATAGGTATAATAGCTCTTCCTTATATTATAGAGGGGACTATATAATAGTAACTCTTTAACGTTATTTTAGTTATATTTTAATAGAATCTTATAATTAATCCCTAGTTAATATAGAGGGAGTTAATTAACTAATTACTAATTAAATACCTTTAGTTATTGCTAGAAGTATACTAGTAACTTTTCCTCTAGGTTAATACGCTTCTTTAATTATAACGCCTTATTAATATTATCTAATATAATCTTTCTAATTTATAGTTATTTAGGTATTAATATACTACTAAATAGCTACTAGATTAATTTCGCTAATACTTTTAATATTTATAAAGCCTTTATTCTTAATATACTACCTATCTAAAAGTCTGTGTATAATCCGCCCTACTACCTATCACCCTAACAACCACCCTCTATTTTTTTTTCCCTCCTACACCACCCCTATGGCTCCGATCGGTATACGAATTGGTGTAAATCGTAGCTAAGGGGCTGAGCTTTTAGCTAAGCAGCGTACTATAATTATATACGCTCTGGAAAATAGGCTTACTAGCTAACCTAAGTTAACTAAGGAGTTCAGCTATTACCGTAATATAATAGCTAACACATTTAAACGCTAGCAGGAACGAAACGATACAAAATCTCGACCTCGTAGCGGTAGACCCCCTAAGTTTAACCCCCGATCTCGTCGTCTGTTTAAAATACACGCCCGTCGTAATCCTTTTTAGCCCTATTAAGCCTTAAGAAGTAGGGTGGTTAGTACTCTATTAACTAATACGATTCGGCGGATTTTGAAGCTATCGGGGATTATTCGACGCCTTACGAAGCGTAAGATCCCTATCGGTAGGGTCCTTGCGTTTAAAAGAAAGCGTTTTGCCCGTCGTTAGCGCTCCGAATTTTATTCGCCCGCGATTCAAAATTAGATCTTCTCCGATAAGTATTCCGTCTAACGAACTTCGAATAATAGGCTATAATAGTGCTAGCGGCTTACTTCCGAAGTATACCGAATTAATCTTATGAATCCTAAGATTTATGTAAAGGATATTTCGTAGGTGGTTTAGGTAGTAATCTAGCTTAGTAGCCGGTTAAAGTTAGTGGTTATAGTTCAGGACGAATCCTCCGAAAGAGGCGGATATTCACGCTAGAGTTATATAGATACGCTCGAAGAAGGTCTCCTTTTAATCTATTATACGAAATATTAAGCGAGGGAAATTTATATGTAATCCTGATTATTCAGTATATCAAATTTCTTTTTAATCTAATAAGGATTGATGATGTAGGATATATAACTATGGATACATATATTTGATGGGGTAGGGTGGCGGAAGCGGTATGTACATAGACTTTTAGACCCTATTGTAATCTAATTAATAAGTCCTATCTATTCTAGTAATATATCTTATTCCTTTTCTTATTATAGATATATATATATCCTTTCCTTACAGAGTATATTTTATCTATATCCCTTACTTAGGGGTTACCTAGTATTATGATATATACCTAGGTGATATAATTATATACTTAGGCTAAAAAGACTACTATATCTATGATTAGTGGATATAACCTAGGAACTAATATATATAGTAGTATATACTTATTATTATTATATAATAGCTAGGATTATCTTATTAATTTAATTCTTAATAATATAGGGGAATACCCTATCTTATTAGTAACTATAAATATCTATATTAAAATATATAATATAGGTAATTCGCCCTTAATTTACTATTACTCTATCTAAAACTTATATATAAATTTAATTATATAGGAGATTAAGAGATTTAATAAGTATACTATTTATAGTTATATAATATTAGTAACCTAGATTAATTAGGGCTTTAGTAAACTATATTCTATTTACTCTAGTATCTACTAAGAACGCTAGTGATTTATCTTCTAAAAGTTTCTTAATCTCCTTCTACTCTTATTTATAGCTAAGAATAGGAGCTATTAGTTTCCTAAATTATTATTATTCTTACTCTTAGATAAGGTAGTTATTAAGTTATTATTAATAAGATCCTCTTCTTCCTTTAATATAGCTTTCTTTACTTAGTTCTATTAAGCTTATAATTTATTACTATTTCGCTTTTTCTTTATACCTTTAATAATATAACTTATAACTATATAGCTTAAGGTTAGCTATTCTACTAACGCTTAATTATACTTATTAATAAAGTACTTATCGCTTTTATAATAAAGATAATAGTATATTTTATAATAGTATTTAATCTCCTCTAGGGTTACCTATTTCGCCCTCTTATAAGCCTTAGTTTAGTAAGTATTTATTATAAGTATCTAATCTATCTTATTAAGGTCTTTTAGGTATTAATTAGTAATCTTCTTATAACTACCGCTATTATTTCCGCTACTAAGGTTTAGCGTATTAATATTAATACTAATTTTATAAAAATAAGTAATTAGTTCTAAATAAGTAGTAGGTATATTAAAATTTATTAATATAATACTTATATTATAATTTAATAACCCTAATAGAATCCAATATCTAGCTTAGTTAGGTTAATTAATTATACTTATATCTACGAATTCCCTCTTAAGTTATAATAAAAATCGTTAGAATAATAACCTATTAGGCTACTTTATTTAGTATAACTTTTATACCGTCTAGGCTTAAGTATTTAGGTCACTATAGCTCTACTTAAGATAGTCTAGTAAGTTCTCTAGTTCGCTATCGTTCTAATAGTACTTCGTGAATATTCTAGTGTTCTTATTAGCTAGCTTCTCTAATTAAGAGAATATATATATATAAACTAGTGTGATAACGGAACTATTACTATAGTATATAAACCGCGTGCTGAGACTTCTGGTCATTCAGAAGTCTTGGTGGACCTTTTTGGCCTAGTTGGACTTACGTACCTCGCCTTCTTGAGCTGATTGGTCTATGTATCTATCGTATATAGATTACTATGATATATCGAAAGCTATAGAACCTTCTATGTGGCAATTCTGCTAGATATCAGCTGATCATAGAACCTTCTATGTGGCAATCCTAGAAGATTCTATTAAGATATCTATGATATCAAGACTAGCTATCAGCTGATCTATGATATCAAGACTAGCTATCAGCTGATCTATATGATGCTGTAACTAGGTCATATAGAATCTAGCAGAACTAAATGATATCAATGACATGCAAAATAATCTGCCAGGATCTCCCGCTTTCTCAATTATATAAGGGATCGAAATCCCTGAACAGAGTGATATGAATTCTAAGTCTCTTCTTATTCTTTAATCTGATCCTATTACTATCTTACCTAAGATAATAATTCTTCTTCCACCTATTCAACCTTGCTTCCTGTACGCATCATAGCTTGCTCACAGTATCCTATGGTTGTCGCGGACCTGCGGGATGACACTAGTCCTATCTCGAACTAATTACTCTCCTATCTACTACTAGTTTATTCTCTATAATAATCCGCTAAGTTAGCTAT
>JAMAGZ010000219.1:0-29051 GCA_023626575.1 Penicillium sp. PF1803
GGAGGGCTTATCAGAGCAACGGAATCAAAGGGGAGATTTGCTTGAATTGAAAGATGATTGATTGAATTACATGCAATAAGGGTGCCTAGGGGGGTTGAAATACTCCTGAGCTTATAGTATAACCGAGGTCCTCAGGATGTTGAAAATCCTGGTGCCTAATCTCAACAGAAATGGCTGTGATCGCCATATAAAAGTGTTGCTTTGGGTAAGCGTGAGCTTGTCATGATGTATCCCGCTTGTTGCGGTACGAGGAGTAACCCATTGGGTTTGACACACCCCCTTAGTAAGGGGAGATCACGAAGCTTACTGGTAGAACTTACTGATCCTTACCTGAATCTTTTAATAGAGTGCTAATATCCTCCATACCTAGCATTCGCACGAATTCGGTATGCTTTTGGCGAGGAAGGATCTTTATAAGCCTATCGGCTACTATATCAGCTGTCTTTATCTATTCAACTAGGATCCTTCCTGCTTATACTTCCTAACAAAGCTAGTGGTGATGAATATCTATATATCGAAGCTTAGTGCGTAGTTGAGGAGATTCCTTAGTTAAAAGGGAGATGGTCTACTAATTATTATACCTTAGGGTGATAGGGTGACTAGGATCGAATCGAATAGTGTTAAAGAGTCTCTTCTATATTAATAGCGATTTGCCCGCTTCGGATAGTTCGAGTAATTTAGCTTTAGTGGTGCTAGTAGTGATAGTCTTCTACTTTGAAGCCTTCTAATCTACCGGACTACTAAATATCATACAAAGATATCCCGTAGAGCTCTTTCGATCGTGATTATCCCTATACGATGCATCACTCATTATTTAAACCGATGGCGGAATCGTCTGCTTTCGGTAATAGATCGTAAGAGTTTTAGTTGAATTTAGGTAAATAATCACCTAATTAATCGTATGTAGATACTTAGGGCTAGGATTCGATAGGAACTAAGCGAGGTATACGGTTACTTTTGCTACATTAGGCTGGGTGATAGTCGTGGGAAACTAAGCTGATCTAACCTTACTTATATATTCGTGACGATGACTTTCTAAAGCTTAGCTGTTATGAGGCTAGAGATTCATAATAGACTATAGGATAGTCTTAAGTCGAGGATATTAGGCTAAATAGTAGCGAGTAGCTATTACGGAGATATAGGTATCCTAGCATAGCTATAAACACCCTTTAGAATAATCCCTAATAATACGAATCCCTAGGAACCACTACGCTTCGCCTATATCTCTTAACTCCTAAGCCTTACTAAGCTCCCTTCTAATAACTTCGGCCTCTTACCTTATATCTGGTAGATTAAAGATCAGAATATTATCTATATAGAAGATAAGGAGAATATCTCCTTTCACGAATAGGTAAAGGTCTTCTTACACTACTTTAAAACCTAATAATAGCAGTACTCGTGTAGCTTCTTCCTACTAAAGCCTAGGGGATCTTCGTAGGCTATATAGAGCCCTTAGGAGCTTCTAGCACCTTTAGCTCTTCGGAAACATACTAGGGGGTAGTTTAACGTACACATCCTCTCTTAGTATTATATTAAGAAAGGTATTAACTATATCGTATTAGTGTAAGTCGAGATTAAATTAGGCGGTAAGAGTAAAGAGTAATCGAGCTATTCTAATAGCTAGGGTTACCGAATACTTTTTATCGGTAGTGATTTTCTATAGATCTCCACGGACGCAGATTCTGGCTTTATACTTAACGAGGAACCTATTTCCATCGAATTTATAAGTGAATACCTAGGTCAGCGGTATCACTTCGAGTCCTTTGTTAGAGGGCCTATTAACTTCCCTAAAAGTGCCCTTCTTATCGAGTGCCTTCACTTCCACTACGGCTATATAGGTAAATCCTTCGCTATACGGGTGCCTTAGCATCTCGGACTAATTCTTTAGGGTAGGCGGTAAATCTTCCCGGTAGGGTCTTTGATTCGTGAACCCCGCAGCGAAAGCTATTAAAAGGCCCTCATGATACTCCTCCGGTTCCTCTTCAGCAGCCTCTTCGGTAGCTATCATACTAAAATGAGCCCTTCTAGTGCGGCTTCCTTCGATGATATTATCGGCAGTAATGGATCCTTCGATATTCCTTGGTGGTGCTGGCTTAGGGGCTTGGTGGAGAGTATTAGATAGATCAGAATGAAGCTGTTGATCAGGATCGTTAATCTCCTAGGCCCTCACCCCCTCAGCTTCAGGGCGATCTGTTAGAAATGCACCTGGTAAGGCTTCGTTTCGTGCTGCTACCGGCGTTAGGGTCGGTGATAGTGTCATCATGGGCGGAGGTGTTAACTCGATATAATGGTGTTATGTCTTATCGTTCTAAGGTTCTGTTAGTGACGCTACCGGTGGGATCTCTAACGTAATGTCATCGAGATCGTATAGTAGACGTTCGTGCTCCGAATCCTCATATTAGAAATCCTAAATCGCATCGTCTAGCACATCCTAAGGAATAGGCGATTTAGCTTCAGTGGTATTATAGCGAACGTTCTCATCGAATACTATATCACGCACTTCCACTACCTTATTTATTCGGGGAACCTAAACCTTCTAGATATTTAACGCCACGAACCCGATAAGATAGGCGATCTCCGCGCGTACGGCTATTTTGTTAGATTTCGTAATACCCTAGATTCGAACGTACGCCCTACAGCCATATAGCTTTATATTCGCTAGATTAGGGCGCAGCTTAATTAAAGGATCTCTCTGCTTTATCGCTTCTACCTAGGGGATAATATACTCACCGGTTAGAAGCTTGGTAGGCTAGCGATTTAGTAGATATACTGTAGTAGTGATAGCCTCTAGCTAAAGCTTCTTCGGTAAGCCTGATTCCTGGATCAGAATCCTCGTAGTAGTAATAATAATACCCCCTACGCGCTTAATAAAGCTATTCTGCTTAGGAGTGCCCGCCACGCTGAATTCCACCGAAATCCCTGCTTCTGGGTAATATTCGTGAAAAACGCTATGTAAGGTAGGCTCCCGATCGCTTTTAAGCATAAGGATATCTATGTTGAATTAACTACGGTAGATTACGATAAAAGCGATAAGTGCATTAATGCTTTCATTCTTCTTTTCGTGGGTTTAGGTAAGATATAGTCGAATCCCTTCGTAGTATAGGTGAGAGACCTATTAGTGCCTATTATATATATCTTTGATATACACTAAATCAAAGTGGATTCGGCTAAACTTACCGTGGACATAAGTTTAGCTAGTAGGCCTACGGGAGACTTATCATTACGTTTTCGTCTTCTCACACACTTCACACTTTTCTAGGCTTATTACTAGGGATTTAGTAGATTCTTATTCGATTTTCATCCTAGTTACTATTTTTTCTAACACTTATAGGCGCTTAGCGTTAATATAGCTAAGCCTTCGGTGCTAAAGCTCCTATGATATAACTAATATTAAGGGCTTCGATGACTTTTTTATTGACTTTTTAGTGCTTAATGCTACTAGTGTGGCCTTTTTAGTGATATTTAATGCCACTAGTGTAATTAATAGGTCTTCTTCTAATAAATAGAGACTATATCACTCTATATAGTAGGCTACCACACCTTTTGAATTAGTGATATAAGGGCCTTCGCTATTAAAGAAGAACCTATTCTTTTTGATCTCGGAAACCGAGATGATATTAGTTTAGAAATCAGGAACATACTAAACGTTTTATATTATCGCTTTAATCTTTCCTAAGTTAGGTCGAACGATATTAATTTTAGCTATTCTATGTCCTAGAGCGATAGACTTACCTATACCTAGCGCTATAAACCGTCGGTCGGGTATAAAGGATTTAAATACGTCGCGTCGGTTATAGATATATAGGTTCGCCCCTAAATCGATAATCTAGTATATCGAAAGTAGAAGCGTGAGAGCTACTTTAAAAACGTGCGATAAAATCGTTACTGTGAAGAATACGACTATATAGAATGTAACCGTATCGGTAGGAATATCGCCCTTATCGGTGATAGTTAATTAGGCGGTCTTTAGAATTATCGGTTTAGTATCGCCTTTTATTAGCTTTTCGATATCCTTCTTTTCCTCTGCTCCTATTCTCTTAAGGTTATCCTTAATATATTTCTTAACGTGTTCGGAAGTGGTCTAATGCGAGGGTCTTATCGACGAATTAATATAATAATAATCCTTTAGAACATAACCTAGTCTTCTATAAATATAACTAAACTTTAATCGAGATAAGAGGTTATTATCACGAGAAGAGTTATTACGACCGTTAAGTATAGCTACGAACGCTACTACACTAATATTCTGCTTAGCCACTTACTTCGATCCTTAATAGTTTCGGAATACTACGAGGATATCTTAGAAAGCAACCTTCTCATTTAGCTTTATATTAAGATCCTTTCTCTATAAGTGCACGAAGACCTTATCGATTACCTTAATAGCCTAAAGGAAATCGCGAATTACATCTCTATCTTTAGGATTACCGTCGTCGTCCTTATACATAATATTAGGAATCTTTAACGCCTTACCTTCTTTATATAGGCTTAACCACGCTATAAGCTATTTATCTATACTTTATCCTTTAAGAGGCCGTTTAACTAGGTCTCTCTATGCATTTCAGACGCGCTAACGACGGTTATCACCCTTTAGAGCGAATTACTAGGTAAGCCGTATAAGCTTAGCGTACGGGGTGTTTTTACCTTCGAGGATATAGCGATATTCTAGAGCGACATTATAATAAATAAGGGAATCGATTCTGTTGATTTTATTCCTCACTTACTCGTTATACGATCTCTCTTTTGAAAAGATATTGACTAGCCTAATGTACTTAGTGTATTGGGCTTTATCGAGGGTAGATGTATCTATCGTACCTAGCTTAACTTCGGAAATATAGGGAAACGTGGACCTCGAGTTAACCGGTTCCTTTATCACCTTATCCTCTGTAAGGCTTAGGTTGATATAGTTCTAAATCCCCGCCTTCGTTACTATAGCTTTAACATAGCCGATCTAAGATCTCTATTATGCGTCAGAATGAAGGCGCTTATCCTAAAGGATTTCTGTTGCACTTTGGTTCAGAGTATCTTGAACTAACGCCATTTTGATGAGAGAGCTATGCTAGGCTGCGATAAAGGTACTGGTGATAGGGACGGTGTGATTAAATTGAATTGAAAGCTTGAACTGATTAAGTACACCCGAATCACTAGTAGGCTATCGGGCTTATAACTATTAACTTTATGACAGCTACGGAGTACTTGGAGGGCTTATCAGAGCAACGGAATCAAAGGGGAGATTTGCTTGAATTGAAAGATGATTGATTGAATTACATGCAATGGGGGTGCCCAGGGGGGTTGAAATACTCCTGAGCTTACAGTATAACCGAGGTCCTCAGGATGTTGAAAATCCTGGTGCCTAATCTCAACAGAAATGGCTGTGATCGCCATACAAAAGTGTTGCTTTGGGTAAGCGTGAGCTTGTCATGATGTATCCCGCTTGTTGCGGTACGAGGAGCAACCCATTGGGTTTGACAGTATATATACCTTAGATTATTATATAGATATTTACTTTCTATAGTATCTTATATTACCTCTACTATAATTAGTTCTTATAGTATCCTAACTTACTCTAAAGTGCTACTAAGTAGAAGGTATTTATATATTCTATTAAGTTATCTATTAACTTAAAGTAGTTAATTAGCCTTAGCTTCGTTATTCTACTATAGTATATCTTAGAGTTTATTCTTTATATTATTAAGGATAATTATAGTTCGCTTATATAGTTATCGAATTTATTCTAGGTCTTTACTTTATCTAGACTAAAGGTCTACTAGAATATAGCGAATTATTCGTCTTTGATCCTATATCGTAGGGGTTTCTCTTAAGGCTATTTAGTAGTATCTATTCCTAGGAGTTAAGGCAGAGTTTCTAGGATCTCTAGGGTTCTTAGGATCTCGATTAGTATTCTTAGGATCCCTATACCCTAATCTTAGGAATTATTAGATAGTTCCTAGGAGTTAGTGATATTCTAGGGACTATACTAGGTCTACCCTTAACTCTTAATATCTTCCTATTTAATCTTAGGAAAATCTTCTATTACGTACTTTACGCTATTTAGGCCGCGGTATTTATCATTATCTATATTATCTATAAAGGTGCCTTCGCTATTTCCCTTCGCGTCCTAACCTAAGGCTTACTTAGTGACCTAGTCCTTTAGGTATTTATACTTATTTAGAGTAGCCTTAGTAATAGCTTCTTTTAGGTATTTAATCACGTTATTAGTAGCCCTATATTACTACTATAATAAGTTATTAATCACTAACTATCCCTTATCGTTAGTAGCTTATAATTATTAGGGTTAAGTTTCGTCTTAAGTCGCCTATAGCTATTATAGCTTAGCGTTATTACGTTTATTATTTCACTTACGCGCCTATAGCTTTATATTATTATACCTATTATACTTACGCGCTTAATATCCTACTTTTCCGTATTTAAAGCATAAGTTATTATCCTTACGCCGCTTTTCTTCTTTAGCGGGGAGTCTTACTATATCGAGCTTTATTAGCTTTAGCCTATAGGGATCGCTATCCCTACTAGGTCTATTTAGTTATTTATTATAACGATAGTGTAATAGCTAGCTAGTACCTTAGCGCTATCCTTTAATTTCTCGTTTTTCTATTTATTAGTTATATAGGCGGTTATTAATCTATACTACTATATTAATAAGTTTTTCTATAGTATCTAGTTAGTTAATTCGTGTAAGTTTATCCTTAATATAAGGCTTAAGCCTATAGTTATAGTATAGGATTAAAGCGTAGTCCTCCTATTATAGTATTACTATAAGTTACATAAACTTAGCTATATATATCGATACTAATCCAGTTTATTATATACGCTTTAGCTTATATTTAGCTATCTTCTTCGTATTAATATCACTAAAAGTATATTCTAAGTATTATCTAAACGTAGTATAGCTACTAAAGATAGACTATATAATTATAGACTATTCATTAATAGTCTTCTCGTAGTACTTATAAATATAAGGTTTAAGCTAATCCTATACTTATCCTCGAAGGTAGGCTAATATAAAAATCACCTTACTTTCTTTATTAACTAATCGTTAGGCATTAACGTTAATATAGATATCTATCTACGTTAGGAATCCTCGTAACTTATATTAAGTACTATCGAAGGTCTTAGCCTTCAGAAGTTTTAGTACTAACACTACGCTAGCTAGTGCCGAAGCGATAACCTAAGCGTTAAGCTACTCTAAATAATCCGCTATCTTTCCGGCGTTAGCCTCATAGTTATTCCCTAACACGTTAAGGTTCTCGCGAAGCTCCTTCACGAGTGCTTTAAGGTTTCGAATCTCGTTATCCCGCTCGTCGTCAGAGTCGGGTTCGGTTACTAGTGCTCCTCTAGTAGGAGTCTTACCCTTAACGGTGCTGTCATTGCCTGCTATAATGACTATGCTTCACGGTTCAAAGACAGGGCGATCAATGTGTCACGCGGAGCCGACTGGTCACTATGAGTTAGAACGTCTACGGGTTATACTTACCTAGTTCCAACTGCGGATTCCAAGAGTATGCTCTCAATCGTACTGTTGCCTCGTAAGGCCTTCCTATCTAGTGATGAGTCGGGACTCATCGCTGATGTGTCAGGGCTCATCGCCGATGAGTCCTATGCTTCTATAATCCTCTCGCTGATAGGATGTAGTCACGTGTGGCCTTACTGTCACCTAGAGTTATGGTGTAATCTGGGTGCCGGTAAAATGGTGGCCGTTTCCTGCGTCGCGCTAACCGTCCCATTAACTAATCGAGTATTGGTTGTGACGGTTAGTCGCAGGCCGTTTCCGGCTCCTGCCCTGAGTGTCTGCCTTAGGGTCCCCTAGGGCCTGCCTAAGTATACCGAAACGCACGTGACAACGCTACTCCTTAGCGTCCGTGGAATGATTGGTTCACGGTTGCTCCTCAAATAACTGCGGCCCCCGCGCCTCTTTGAGGTCCGTAACAGTATGTTTATCAAGCACGAATATATGACTCTTGATTATAGACTAAAAGATAGCATAGTTCTCTGATGGCCGGCGTGGTCTATAATACCGACCGTATTAATCAATATATGGATCTTGGGAAGTTAGACGGCGCGATGGAGGCAGCGTATGACTCATTCTCCGATCGAGACGAAACGCAATATCTTTAAGGCACTAGGACCGAGCTCCTTAAGCAAATAAAAGAATAGGCTGTGTCGCTATCTTAAAAGAGCATTTTCTGGTTAAGTGGAATGGCTAGGACGGGAAAATCCATAATATCTCGGACTGTGGCCGGGTCGCTTAAGGAAACTAAGCAGCTAGGTGCTAGCTTCTTCTTTCAGAGGGGCGAAAGGGACCGAGGGAACATAAAGAAATTCTTCCCTATAATAATAAGGTAACTAATGCTATATATCTCTGAGCTAAGGTCTGGCGTGCAGAAAACGCTCGATTATGACCCTGACATTGCGTTAAAATCGCTTAGGGAGCAATTTAAAAAACTACTCCTTTAACCGCTGGTTGATCTTGACTAACTCGGCTAATAACCTTAAACCGCTGTGATAGTGGTCGACGCTTTGGACGAATGTGAATATGATTAAGATGTTCGGAATATTATTCGATTACTGCCTCTTCTACAGAAGGCAAAAACGGTTCGTCTTCGGATCTTCTTGACTAGCAGAGCCGAACTCCTAATCAACCTCGGCTTTTTAGAGATCGCGGATAATAGGTATTAGGACCTAGCTCTTTATGAGATACCCGAAGAAGCGATAGAGCATAATATACGTTTATTCCTATAGGACCGATTTACGAAAATCAAACACGATAGAAATATTTCCCACGACTAGCCCGGCGATAACGTTATCTAAAAATTAGTTATAATGTCCGTTCCACTATTTATTTTAGCTACTACTATATGCCGTTATATCTAAAATATATAGTAGGAACCTAAATTACGCCTCGAAGAGCTTCTAGCGGACTAAGCTAAATATATATCGAGAATAGATAAGACGTATATGCTAATTCTAACGCGACTACTAGGCGATTAAGAGAGTGATGAATCAGAGTAGTAATAGCTTCTATAAGAGTTCTAGGATATACTCGGTGTTATTATCCTCCTTACTATTCCGCTTTCTATTAACGCCCTATCGCTGTTTCTTAGGATAGGAGTAGACTAGATTAGTAATCGATTAGACTTATTCCGCTCTATTCTAAGTATTCCTAGTAACTAAGATTAGCCTATAAGGATTCTATATCTATTATTTCGGGAGTTTTTAGTCTAGTCTAGAACTAAGTTTCACGTGAATAAGCTAGAAAAGCATAAGGAAATTACTCGCTTATGTCTTAAAATAATATAGGGTTATCTATAGAAAAATATCTACGATCTAGAATACTCTAGAACGTATAGGATAGATATCGATACTTAATATATCCGCTAATATCTACCGCTAGAATTATAGTACTCTTATCGCTACTAGATACACTATCTAGAGAAAAGTTAGGATCTATCTTCCGGGATAGGGGATATACTAATATTTTTCTAAAAGCATTTTCTATACTAGCTAGAGGTGATAAGTCTACTAGGTCTTATATCCGAGGTAGTGGGTATGCTTAATCTCCTCCACAGGTTATATTAGTAAGTAATATAGAACATAGCTATCTACGACTTACACTAATAAAAATAGGGCGACGATAATTCTCTAATATCGGATTTTCTATATAATAGGACGCGCTTTATTCTAAAAAATCGCTAGATAGCCGATAAAGCACTACTTTAGATTTACTACGTAGGGCTAGTGTTTGCCCCTCGAACGATAATAATTCGTAGAGAGTTCAAGTCGGAGCTTCTAAATTGGATATGCTAGTTCCCGTAAGTTAACGAAAAATGGAGTGCAGAATTATAGACTCTCGAGGGCTATTCGGGCTCAGTTACCTCGGTGGCCTTCTCGCCCGACGGTCGGCTGCTGGCGTCCGGCTCTTTTGATGGGACGGTGCGGCTCTGGGACATAGCGACGGGCGGCCTGCAAGAGATCATGAACACTGAGGGATTCGTCAATAAACTCGACTTTTCTCAAGAGGGTTTATATCTAATCACTAACTTGGGCACTCTCGATGTTTAATCCGGGTACGAAAAACTTGCTTCTCATTTAACCCACAAGAATCGGACGATCGTCATTGAGCAAGGAAGGTGGATAAACATGAACGGCAAAAATGTACTATGGCTTCCTCCTGAGTTTCGGCCTACCTGTTCCGCGGTTAATAGGGATTCAGTTGCCTTAGGACACGCATCAGGGCGTGTTTCTTTCCTACGATTTCGTCTATAGCAGTCGTCATTGGTCCATAATTTCCATTTTCATTTCTTCCTCTATTTTCTAATCTCTTTGTAAAAGAAGGGCCTGGGAGAAAGGTAGAATTTATACATCACTTTCGTGTCAATGGAATGTGCCATCAAGTTCCACAAGGCTCCAGATCGGTTTGCCACAATAGTTAACTATCATGGCTGAGTCAATGACAAGATCTGGAAGGTTCTACGCCAGGGGAGGGTACATACCATACCCCACTAAACAGCACTCAGTTTTCAGGCTAGAGCCTTATCAGTGGGGCACAGAATTAACAAATGTGTGCAAATTGGTGAAGCTGGATTTGCACTTGTCTGTATCGCCAAGTTACAGTACTTTTAGCTAGCATGACTACGATCCATTTAGACCCAGACGGCATCTCCATACAGTACCTATAATTAAATAACTACATATTTTCTCATCAGTAGACTATTTGTCTTGCTAGAAGGAGATTTGTCAATCCCGGGTAGAAGAGAGAAAATTCTACCGGCAAAAAAGGTCCTACTGTATCATTACCAAGGTTGAGTCCATTTTGAAATCTCGCAAAATAGAAATGCCATTTTTAGCATCGTCGTTCATCCGTGTCAACGCTGTTACGGTATAACTAGAGCATTATCATCTCTTCACCTCTTGCCCTTTTCCTCAACTGTTGAAATACCATCGGACTTGACTAGCAACTGCTATATAAAATGAACCAACAATCTTCAAAAATTGTTGTAAACCTTGCGTTCCCTTCGGGACACGCCGGAGAACTTAATGTCTCTACGGGCGATCGTCCTGCCTTCCAGGTGCAGCTCACCCAAACAACAGTAACCGATCCACTGCTCTCGCAGGAAGAGCCATCAGCGACTTTGGGCGGCAATGGGAAGAATGGCGAAATGACTGTTCCTATGAGGACTCTTAAAAAACGTGAAAGCAACAAATCACCTCGACAGAGAAGGTCAGCTCGAATTTTGTCAAGGGACGATGAACTTGTGGTCAAGCTGAGGGAAGAACGGGGAATGAAATGGAAAGAAATCGGAGAATATTTCCCCACAAGATCGATTGGCTGGCTTCAACAGCGATATTACAGGCCTCGACGAAGGCTGGCGTGACACATGGATTTATTTGTGGTAATGGTGCGGAGTTTTACGCGTTTCTTTTTTTACTTTTCTAGCGTGATGTGTCACCATTGATGCGCCTTGCTTGTTCTAGAATCATTGGAAGGCTTATGGCATAGTTAATAGAGAGGACTGAAAAACAGTCTGCACGGGTTGGATTGATTGTGTTATTATGCTGCTAGTCTTATTCTGAGTCCGTCATCAATCAGACCAGCCAAAGAACGTGACCTGACGGTATGGTATATTTGCTATCTACAGTAGTAGCACTACTGTATGGGAGTAAGGTATGCTACGCCACGCCATCCTATCCCTCCATCCTATCGTAGTACAGTGCCGCCCGTTATTGCCTTCCATATCTAGAAACAGAGAGATAACCGGCCCTTACAAAATATTACATATTTTACAGACCCTCGCTTCGCGCGGGTCCGCCACCCATACGATACTGCCCACCCAAACGATATCGGATCTCTATACAATTCAACCACCTAGCTTCAATTCAATTTAAACAACCAAAGCAGTGCGATTTAGAAAATAATTAATATACCGAAATATAGCCATCTCATTGGCCAATACCGAAAGCAATCCTACTTCTTGATAAAATAGCCCTTCTTCTTGCAAACCCTCTTCAACTCCGGCAAGACCTCCCGCTTGAAGTACGGTCGCAGCTTCATAATAGCCTTCAGGTCATCACCACTCTTTAGAATTCGCTTCATACGCTTAACCTGGCTAGAGTGGACTATCCCAGTCAATTTAGAAGCTTTTCGTGACTTCTCGCGAGCATAGCGGATCTCTCGAAGGTAATTCGAATTCTTGATGTTGCCCTGCAGCTCATCAATAAGATAGATTAATTCGGTCGTAGCCCTTGCCATCTTCTTTAGTAGGCGACGAGAGGGTGTCTGTTGCATGCGAGAGATCTTATCCTCTAGGCGTTCCTCTAGCTTCTTCACACGCTCAGCGGTCTTTAGCGTACTAAGATCTGACGATAAATTATGGCTACCGCCGGTCGCGATTGATGATGGAGGGCTTAGTGTATTATAGCTGAATTCGACCTCATCAACCTGATCGACTAGATCCTCGAGGACTATATTAGGATTAATTAGCCATAGGCCTGTCAACCGAAAGCCAAGCTTGATTGTAGAAGGTTTGAAGGTCTTCTGCCGAATCTGTGAGATCGCACCGAGGAAATCGTCTTTAGTAATCCTCTTATAACCACTGATAGTGGCATCGTATACCCACTCACTGTGCTAGTGCTTATATACACTAAAACCACTAACGTCTAGTGGTTGAAGGATATAGCTCGAGTGAGGCGGTAGAAAGAATAGGATAATCTGATTATCCTCATAGTATTTAACGAATTCGTATGTAAGATGCGAGCCGAATTAGTCACATACTAATAGACAATATGTGCCCTTACCCGAATCCTTAGTAAGCTTATTAAATAGCTGTATCCACTGAAGGGCAAGGACGTTATTAAGATAGCCAGTTTCAGTAACAGCAATCCTCTCATCGCCTACTATCTCAAACCACCGCTGTAGAAGGATCTTAGCGCTTAGGATTACTACCGGTGCGATAGTAGAACCAGTGGCTAAGACCGCTTCAATAGCAGTTGCATACTCGCGATTGGTACTAAAACCGCCAGAGATTTAGCGCTTAGGTTCGCGGGTTATAATCCACTAGTCTTTAGCCACGCCAATATTGAAACCGGTCTCATCGAAGTTCCAGATATCGTCCGCGGTGATTCCGTATTTGGCAATTATCTCCTGGTAGGAATTAAACCACTCTCTTGCAACACGCCTATCTAGGCACTTCTTTCTCTCTATATCCATCGCTCGCTGGCGGCGGCAGAGATACTCAGGATGACGTTGGAGGAAGCGTCTTCGCCAGTGGTCACCAATTGTAGGTGGTTTAGTTAGACCAACGTGGCTACTAGCTAGGATTGCATTAGCCGCAGCCGAGATAACCGCTCGTTTAGGAGGAAAAGAGATTGAATCGAGGAAATCGATATAGCGGCAAAGGGCTGCTTCTTGCAATTCATCCAATTTGCGACCGTTAGGTGGCCGTTGAGAGAGCGATGGGCGACCCTTGTAACGTGCCAGAAGCCGCTGGTAGGGTAGGTTTTTAGCGCGCGCCCACGCTTTAATATTAGGCTTTTCGATACTCTCCAATTCAAGGATAGCCAATTGGATGCGAGATTCAATAGATGCATTAGATTCTTTCGATTTGGGCATGGTGGTGGCTAGAAATCGCGTGTTGAAAAGGGGTGTTTACTATGGGAAAACGCGATATCGTTTGGGTGGGCAGTATCGTATGGGTGGCGGACCCTCGCGAAGCGAGGGTCTGTAAAATATGTAATATTTTGTAAGGGCCGGTTACTCTTTCAAACCCTGATCACGGGATACGCTAAACCTCATATGGCTAATACCGTATTTAAAGATTTGTTCCAGGGTTGCATGGTAACAAGGCTGAAGGTATAAAACTGTATAGTAATGTACTGCGACATGTCCAAAAATAACACATATCCAAAAGTAAACCACCTCCCAAGAAAACCGGCAAAGGGTCGTTCGTTCAAACTCCCAACCTCCCAACTACAGTCACCCAAACCACTTACAGAATGGCTAGAAACAGATTCCTGGAAACGTAAGATGATTATTCATATAATACACAGCAAGAACAGACTCACTATAAAGCAAATGGCGAAGGTGGCGTAGTGTAGTGAGCGCTCAATCACTAACATACGAAAGAACTTACGGTTATTCGGTAGCGCCAGATCTCCCCCGGTCTCGGTCGGTCGACAACCCAATACTGGGAGGCTAATATGGACTGATGTCCCCGCCTGCTCACCGCCTGCAGCACATTTGGGGCCAAATCTCTCACCTCTCCAGCATCTCTCCTTCTGCAGCCCCCTGGTTTCTGCAATCTCATACTTGTCACCTCTAGTTCTTGAGAGTACCTGACGTTATTATCTTGTTCTTATAAATGGACGGGCTCAGTGTTGCCGCTCTCGAGATCGCGGTATTTCAACTCACTACACAAAGGTTTATTTACCCTGTTTGGGAAGTTCTCTCTCTCCGTCGTCTCCGAAAGAACTACGGCAGCCTCAGCCAGAAGTTCGGTTCACTCCAGGCGTTGGTGCTCATAATTATATTCCCCGATGCCAAGCAAATCGTGGACCGAGTTGAAAAAAATATTCTTGGCAGCGTAACAGAGGAGGCGATACTGCTACGAAGATCAACGTCGGAAGATTGCACAATGCTGGCTGTTGCTGTATGCTCAAAATCCCACCTAGTGTAGGCTGAAACTTTTCTAAACTATGCGCAGGCAGCTATTGTGGCGCAAGTCGCCATTACGGCCCTAGCACTTGAAGACCTTGACAAGGTTCATTGGACTGCCGAAGCAGCATTCGTGCTTAGCTTAACAGCTGGAGGTCTATCGGTTTTTTATGCCTGCTTAGTTCAACAAAGGATGAGCAGCCTTTTCACCGCTGATGATGTCAAAAACTTCTTCAGCAAGCCTAGCAGTTCAAAAGAATTTCGATCCCTTGAGCAACATCTAGATCATTTGATATCAGACCTAAGGAGGAGCAGCTCCGGTGATGAAGCGACCACCAGACATCAAAAAGGGACAGAGCTTGAATCGATAATCAAGAAGTTCAAGAGCAGAAACAAATGGAACTCTGCTTCCTTCCATTCTATACTTATGGTCAAGGCACCGACTCTTCTTTTGAAATATGCATTAGCATCTTTCATCATTGGACTCGGCATCTACTTTGGATGTTTAGCGTTCAGCGACGGAGGTTCTCAAAAGCCTCGAGGATCCTACCGCGCAATATTCGTTGTCTACATTGTGACTAGCTTTCTTGGCCTTCTGATCTATTACGTCCCGTCTATATTAAAGGAATTAGAATTGTCACCTGTCCGTCGCTACGCTCAAATTATGACTCATGAGCTTGCCAGGCAACCGCACCGAGAAGAGACGGAGCTTATTCAAAACATCAATGCACTGTTGAATTCAGAGGAGCAGGAAACCAATGGGAAACATCTAAATGACGATGCTTTATCCTGGGACGGGAGACTTGAGGACATGAATCGACCTCAGCGCAGTCCCACGCACGATATTTCGATCCAACGATCTAACGAGACTACTGAAGAGAATACAAACTGAGCGTTGGAGCCGTGTTGTGGGCAAACCTTGGAGAACCCTATTGGATGACGCTCAACAGTGATGGAAACGTGACTGTCGCCTTGGGAGGCGGCCGGAACGAACGAGAAATGGTATCGTGTGTAGAGCAGTTTCGTGCAAATTATATCCGTGTTGATACATCGTTCGAGAAAGTTATGAAATCCTTGGTCGGAGTCTTCTTCAAAATAGCTCCAGTTACGGTTTATGTAGCCTTTAAGCTCAGCGGGGGATTCTTCAATTGGGTTGAAATCTGGCGAGCAAGGAGGCAGATAAATCAACTAGACTTCCGCATCCGTTCACATTTGCGTTATAAGCTCAGAGTGGTGAATTGATGTAAATACATATTGTCCATGACTTGGGCCAATTTCGGCTCCGGCAATCTTACATAATGCTGAAGATGCTTATCGATGAAGTTCTCAAACACTGAAACATCCGTTGATTTGCGAAAAACGTGAGACGGCATAGTTCCATCCTAGGTATACGCATACGCAGGTAGTATTTGATACCGCTCGTCGCGGTAAAATCGTGACACTCGGGTGCTACACCGAGTGGTACCCAGTCCGTTTATCACATCCAGATTCATCAACGTATACAACTCAAACCCCAAGAGATTGTGAAGATCAAATTCTCGTAATGTTCGGCGTTCTTTTCATTGGCTCTCTGCTTGTGCGGCCTTCAGTTTTCGTCGTCCCAACCTCCAGAGATTTATATCGGTACAACTGGGGTACACAAATCAGGTACCATTACTACGTATAGTCATAACTCGTAATTTACGCGATTCCATAGGGGGGTTACCACATCACGTGACTAGGGTTTAAAAGAGTATCTCTCTGCTTCTAGATATGGAAGGCAATAACGGGCGGCACTGTACCTAAGTGGACCTTCACGAAGTTCACAGAGGCGAGCGACTGGTCTTGAGGACAGCGAAAGTCCTCGTTGATACTATTGCGAAATAAAAATTGTTGTGTGTACCGAGCGGGAGCTAGCGACGGACCGATGGCGGACCCGCCCGTGGGGCCTCCCGAGACCCCTCCCACAAACAGCCAAGAGAGCAACGCCAGTTTTTCAGTCGAGGATTTCCAGCCTCGAGTCCCACTCGAGCTACTTCCTGAGTCTCGCAAAAGAACGAGGAGCGGAGATGCATTCGCAGCAGCGGAGAACTCGGGCCGAGTCACTACCCGGGAGGTGTGGAAGCTCATCGACAGCCTAAAGTTAATCATCCACCGCCAAACCGCACTTATCGAATCCACCAAGGCCGAGGTCGAAGAGGTTAAACACGACTAAAATGTCCTTCGTGATCAAAATGAGAAGCTACACGACGAAGTCAGAGCGCTGCGAACCTAAATCGAAGCCACCGCACAAGCGCCTCCGCCTAGAACGTGGGCCGCAGTAGCGGCTGGTGGTAACACTACTCCTCTTCAGCTAAACCATAATCGCACTAATAAAGACCAGAACTGCGTCCGCATTAGCACCTAGCGAACCGTTGTAGACCTAGTAGACAACGGTAATAGCGATAGAAACACCTTTGCCCGTTATCTCCCTATAGACGCCGCTAACACCCACATCCGCACTGCTCTACTAAACGACCTATCGACCTAAGACGCCTAGGTAGCTAGAATCGGCACTACTAAAACGGGATATATAATTCGGTTTAAGGACCTAGAGTCGGCTAAAGCGGCCCGAAACAACACCGAATAGTTAAATGAACTAGGAAACAACACGAAGCTAGTGAAACCGCGGTTCGGCGTCGTTATACACTATACCCCGATAGAGGACTTTGACCTAGAGAATGCGAACGCTTAAGCTATTAAGAAGATTATAGAAGATAACGACCTTAGTGGACGAAGCTTCTATATAGAAGAAGTGGTATAGCTTAAAAAGAAAGATAAGGTTCTAGGAAAGTTTGCCTCGCTCAGTATCTAGTTCGACTCTATAGATAGAGCCGAATATATCCTTAATAACGGGCTGGTCGTCGGCTAGCGATATATCGGTAGCGTGGAACGCCGCGAGATCAAGAAAAAGAGATGCTTCCGATGTTAACGATTCGGACACCTAGCGTGGTCGTGCAAGGAAACACCGCGATATAGATACTGTGTAGGCCCGCACGAGTAGCAACGATACCCGCTAGGCGTCTAGGCCCGATGCCTCGATTATAGAGGCGAACACCTAACTAGCGATCGATAGTGCCCTAGCCCCGCGACTTCTAACTCTCCTTAATGTTAGAAACGAACCTTCGCGTGCTATAGTTAAATATCATAAAATCAGGCCCTAGAATAGAAGCTCTTATTAACGACTACTAAAGCTAGAACCTAGATATTCTCTTAATCTAAGAACCGTCTATCGCTAGCTATTAAACGCACGTTAATTATAGTACCTAGCGGCTATATCGACTAACCGTCGACACGGACGCTATTCGGTTTCGTAGCCTAGTATATATTAACCGTAACCTCTTAACTTCCTCGCACCGGTAGATCCGGTGTAACTACCTAGATATTACTACTATTAAGATCTAGAATACCGAGTCCTAGACTCTCCTTTTCTCCGTTTACCTCCCTTCTATCCCGTTATACGCCCCTAACGAAGGGTTAGCAGAACCTATACTTATAGTAATTCAAAACATAATTTTAGCCGCCCGATAGGACGATCAGAGGTCTATAACCGTTATCCTATTAGGAGACTTTAACCGGTATTACCTAATATAGGGCGGTAACCACATTTAACTAAGATTTATTAAGGACGCATACGAACTTATTATATTCTTCTAAGAGCATAATCTATAAACTTACTTACCTTAAGGTATAGCGACCTTTTAGCCCCTTAATAACCTAGGAAAAAGCACTACTATTAACTAAATAGTTATAGACCGACCGGACCTACTTACTAAATATCATCTTTATCACGAGAATTATAGGTCAGACCACCGAGTAATATATTCGGAATAGAGCCTTAAATCTAACTATAAGCCTACTACTAAGATAAGGAAAGCATATAAACGAGCAGACTAGGATAAGATCGGAGCCGAAGTGCTCCTAAGAATAGGCCTATAGAAGGAGATTAAAACGAGGCTAGCTTTAGATAAGATAGTTAAACGGCTCACGGAAATCACGGTATCCGCCGTAGAGACCTATACTCTAAACCGATGCCTATCTCCCTATTCTAAACGCTAGTTCACGCTAGACCTTAAAGTCTAATAGACCGAGGTTAACCGCTTACGTTAGAAATAGTAAGAGAGCTATACCGAATATAGGCGAGACTATATATACTTAGTGATTTTCTTCTAAGAGATATAGTAAAAGCGTCGGATCTAGACCTATACTATTAAAAAAGCTAAAAGGTCGTACTAGAAATATTTCCTAGATAGAGCTAGGGAAGGAAGGCTATAGAAAGCTACTACCTATATAAAACCGCGAGAAGCCTAGGGCTATATCCTAGCCTTATAGGTTAATTCTAATATACTAGTAGAGAACGAGGATAAGGTATATGTATTCCTAGACACTTTCTTCCCTAAGATAGATAAACCGTATAAAGACCTACTAGTCGAGATCTACTAGAACTACCGTGGCCACCTATCACGGAACTAGAAATTTATCGGTCTCTTAAAGTAGCTAAAGGCTCTACGGCACTAGGCGAAGACGGTCTACTAATACCTATATAGAAGCGCCTATAGAAGTATCTAGGAAAGCTTATCACTAGAGTTTTTATAGTATTAATTAACCTAGGATACTACCCGAAACGATAGCGAGGAGTAAAGATCGTGGTACTACAGAAACTAGGGAAGCCTAACTACTCGATCCCTAGGGCGTACTACCCGATCTTACTCCTTAACACTCTCGGAAAGCTTCTTAAGGTAGTTATAGCTCGACGACTATTATACCTCGCCGAGAAACACGGTTTACTACTAGATACTTAATTTAGTGGACGACTAGGCAGGACTACTAAATAAGCCCTACTAGTACTCTCTAATGCGATTAACTAAGCTTAGTATAAACTTAGAGTCGTGACGCTAATTACGTTCGATTAGAAGGGTGCCTTTAACGGAGTTAATAAAATCAGCCTCGACGCCCGCCTCTAAGTAAAGGGGATACTAGCTATCACTAGAAGGTAGATTACGAGCTTTATGAACGACTACTTCGCTAGTATAGGATTTAACGACTTCTGCACTAAGGTTATGCTCCTTATTAACGCGGGACTCGCGTAAGGCTCACTACTCTTACCTATCCTATTTATATTCTTTAACTCTGATCTCGTCGACTAACCGGTCACCTTTCGGGGTAGCGCTTTAGCCTTTATAGATAACTACTTCCGCTAGCGAGTAGGCCGCTTAGCCGAGGAGAACTTAGCTAAAATTTAGTCCGAGGATATCCCTTATATTAAAGCGTGGGCGCGACGGACTAAGTCCTACTTCGCGGCCGAAAAGACTAAGCTTATCTACTTTACTAGGAGGAAAAGCGAGTAACTACGAGGGTAAGTAGTTATAAACGGGAAGATAGTTAAACTATCCCCTATAGCTAAGTTACTAGGTATAATTTTCGATTATAAGTTACGGTAGAAAGAGCACGTATAGTAAGCTATTAAACGTGCTACTAAGGTAGCTATCGCCTTAGTAGGACTACGATATCTACGCCTAGAATAGATACGATAAATATACTAAGTATATATTATACTAGTAGTTAACTATTCGTTAACGGTCTAGTATAACCCTCTACGTAATAAAGTCTACCTACGCTACCTAAATATAGTTTAGAGAGCCCCTCTAATCCGTATCCTATTAGCGTTTAAGATAGTAGTAACTACTACCCTAGAAGTAGAAGCGCACGTTTTCCTAATATACCTCTGCCTCCGCCGCCGGGCCTAATATACTATCGCGAGACTCTATACTCTACCCCGTAAACACCCTATTTAGAGCGCGCTCCTTCGAGCCTAGAGACAGAGGAATAATATTAGAAACTACGCCCGGTTCCCACTAGCGGAAGCCTTAAAGACTATAGACTTATAGAGATTAGGTGAACTAGAAACGATTAACCTAAGCCCGCTAGCACCGTAGCGAGATGAACCCTTTACGGAGATTAAGGTTAGATCGGATCGAGAAACGGCCGCTAAACGAGCCGAAACCGTGCGATCGATATTAGATATTATTATCTACTTAGATGCCTCTAGACGCGAGGGCTACCTAGGAGCGGCGGTGGTGGCACTCGACGATAACCTATAGGTTATCGAATCATAATAGGTCTAGGTAGGCCTAACGGACCGATAGTCGGTTCACGTAGCGGAGCTTATTAGCATCTTCTACGCTATTAGTACGGTGTTTAAGATCGCCTATTAGTAGCTAAGCTTAGGTAGTACATAAAAAATAGTAACGATCCTATACGATAGTAGATTAGCCCTATAGGCGGCTTAGAACCTAAAGAATAAACTAGGCTAGCGAATCGTGCACGCGATCCTATAAGCTGCCACAGAGGTCTAAGCCGAGGGGGTTACCCTCCGCCTCTAATAGGTGCTAAGGCACTACAATAATCCTAGAAACGACGCTACGGATCGACTAGCTAAAGACGCCGCGTCCCTAGGTAAAACCCACTCGTTCCGCCCGCTACTCTCGAGTAAGAGTGCACGCCTGCGCGTCGGTATCCTTAGTAGGAATAGGAATAGAGATCATCTAGTAAAGGCAGTCACCTACGGAAGATCGACGGCATGCTGCTAGCAACCTACACGAGGAGGCTATATAGGAGCCTACCTAGGAACCGGGCGTACCTGCTAACGTAGCTACGAACAGGCTATAATTGGCTATCCACCTACGCCAAGAGTTTTGGCTTCCGCGGCGGCGACCAATGCGTGTGCGGCGCACAAGAAACTGTCACCCATGTGCTAGTGGACTGTCCATCTTTAAGGGATATTCGAAGAAAGTTAAGGAAGGAAGTGGGGGACGCGTTCAAAAGTGTCTCGAGCCTGCTGGGAGGCTTAACCGAAGGTAAGAAAGGTAAACCAGACACCGTCTCAAGGGCGAAGACGGTCAAGGCCGTTTTGGACTTCGCCGAGGCGTCACAGCGGTTTTGGAGCCGCGCGCCACGAGGGCAGCCTAACAATGGGAACGGCAGTTAGGCCACGGCAGGCCGTGACGAGGCTCTAAGTTCGTTTCTTCAGGAAGTGGAACACTCTACATGTAATCACACCCATATATATATAGTGGTAGTATGCTGCATATCGCTGTCATGGCGAGGGGTCAGCGTAAATGACATCAACCAACCAACCAACCACTGTAACCTTGGGAGTACGAACTAACTGAACCGATATCCTGACAGGACTGTATAAGCCGAACGGCCGGCACTGTACAATCCCACATATCGAGCACTATTGTGTACCGAGCGGAAGCTAACCGCGGATCGATGGCGGACCCACCACCTGCAAGGGCTGCCAAACCCCCTCCCACAAACGGACGAGGATCGGCAGCGACCCCTGCACTGGAGGACCAGGGATGGTCGACGGCACCCCGCACGAGAAGGCAGACTCGCCATGGAGATGATCTCGGCAGTACCGCCAACCTTGGGGACAACAACGGACGTGTCACGACCAAGGAAATCCGACAACTCATCGAGAACCTGAAGCAAATCATACACCACCAAACCACCCTCATCGAATCAACCAAAGCGGAGCTACAGGAGGCCAAGCACGACCAGAATGTCCTCCAGACCCAGAACGAGAAACTCCATAAAGAAATTCGAGCTCTGCGAATGCAAGTTGAAGCGTTACCATCGACGCCCCCTGCCAGATCCTGGGCGGCGGTGGCGGCCAGCAGCGGCCAGCAGCATTCTCCAATGAACCACCTACGCACCAACAAAGATCAGAATTGCGTCCGAATCAACACTCAGCGCTCGTTCGTAGACCCGAGAGACAATAACAGCGACGAAAACGCCTTTGGCCGATACCTCCCAACGGAGGCTGCGAACGCCCACATCCGCACGGCGTTGTTGAGCGCGCCGGCAACACAGGACGCCTAGGTTGCCGGTGTTAGCACCACCAAAACAGGATATATAATCCGATTCAAGAATACGGAGTCGGCGGAAACGGCCCGCAATAACACCGAATAGCTGAACGAGCTCGGAAATAACACGAAACTCGTTAAGCCACGGTTCGGCGTCGTCGTGCACCGTACTCCGATAGAGGACTTTAATCTGGAGAACGCGAGCGTATAAGCGATCGAGAAAATCATAGAAGAAAACGAGCTAACCGAGCGGGGCTTCTAAATCGAAGAACTAGCATAGCTAAAAGCCAGAGATAAGCCACTAGGGAAATTCGCATCCCTTAGAATCTAGTTCGACTCGGCAGAGGGGGCAGAGCGGATCCTAGACCGCGGACTCCTAGTCGGTCAAAGATATATCGATAGCGTAGAACGACGTGAGATTAAGAAGAAGAGATGCTTCCGGTGCTAACGGTTTAGGCACCTAGCGTGGTCGTGCAAGGAAACACCACGCTACGGCCACTACGCCGGCTACCACCTCCGTGAGCATTACTTATCTAGCGTGCGGCCACGATGCCTTAACTATAGTGGTGAACACTAGACTAGTGACCCTTAGTGTCCGACCCCCGCGACCTCTAACCCCTCTTAATATTAGGGACTAACCTACGCGTATTATAGTTAAACATCATGAAATTAGGGCCGCGGATAGAAGCGCTTATTAACGACCACCAGAGCCAGAACCTAGATATACTCTTAATCTAAGAACTATCTATCACTACCTATTAGATACATATTAACTATAGCGCCTAGCGGCTATACCGACTAACTATCGGAACTAACGTAGTTCGGTATCGTAGTCTAATCTATATTAACCGAAGCATCTCGACCTCCTCACATAGGCAGATTCCCTGCGACTATATAGACCTTACCGCAATCAAGATATAGACGGTAGACTCTTAAATAATCCTTTTTTTAGTTTATATCTTACCTATCCCGCTATTCACGCCTAACGAGGCGTTAGCGGAGCTAGTACTCATAGTAATCTAGAATATAATAACCACCGCTCTCCGAGATAACCTAAAGCTAGCGAGCGTGATCCTCTTAGGGGATGTCATGGGGACTCATGAGGCTATGGGGATGCCTCAGGCTCTAAAGCCCGCGCCCTCCCTGTTATACGACGCATAGCGCGTATTATGGAGCGCACTCTATGTGTATAGGGATCCCTATAAGACCCTAGGGCTTTACCTTTTCACACGTAATGAGATTAGTGCCGTGGCCTTTTCTGATTTAAAGTCTTAGCGAGCTGCTCTGTATTTAATCATAGGAGATTCTGACTTAGAGATCTCTAAGATTTAGTCTTATTCTAATACTATTATTTAGTGTATATCTTCTTCTCCTTACCTAGTTAATAGGCCCCCTATCCTATATTATAGCCCTTTATAATTCTAAATCTTCTTTTTAACTACCTAAGGAGAAAAGATATCTATTCCTCGAACTCGCTAGCGAAGCGCTATTCGAACGGCTACGGAGCGTACCCGACGTATTAGCGGGATTTAACCACGGGCTAAAGGAGAAAGCCCCGCCCCTACCGAAGCCGTACTAGGTTTACCTTTAAGCTCACTATAAGGTAGTAAGGTTATAAACGCCTCTAAGGGCTAGTAGTCTACCCTAGATTACCTCCTTATAAGGATTACTACCCTTAAGTAGGAGAAAGCTATCTCCGACCGAATTAACGTAGAAAGGTAGGCGTTCGATACTCTTATAATATAGCCGAGAGACTTAGAGATTAAACTCGACTCTATCTCGTATCGCCTTCGCCCTAAATCGAGTTTAGAATAGCGTACCTAGTGGCTTAATAAACTCGACTACCTCTTCACCGTGAGCCCCTAGCGATACTCTATTAATAGGAATAAGATCGCCTCGGCTTTCTTCTATATTAATTCCTATTACCGGGCCTAATAGACTAACTATAAGAAAACCTATTTCGTAGCTAGCGAGCCTACCTAGTAGGATTTCGAAGACTAAACCCTCGAGTTTATTAGAGGCGGACGTTTTACTAAATTTAATATTACTAAAAAATACTACTCCGCTCGCTAGCGAGTTAGGTAGGACCTACGCTAGTTTTATACTTATCTCTAATCTATTAAAAATTATATAGACTTTACCGAGAAGTAACTTATATAAGCTTACTTTATAAAGCTACTTAAGCCCCTTTAAAAGGAGATTAAGGCCCTTTACTAGAATAACCTCCCTAAAAATTAAACTAATATAATTTTAATAGTAATCTATACCTAAGATAGCTAAGACCTTAATTATTAAAGTAGCTATACGTTTACTTAATATAATTCTAAGAAATACTACTAAGGGGATTAATCCTTAAGTAACTCTAGCTCTTATTACGATAAGCTCTAAAAGATATATTATAAAGACTCTAATAAAATACCTTTAAACTCTAACTAAATTAATATCCCCTTACCTTAGTAATAAGGTAGCTCTAATAAAAGGGACCTCTCCTATATTACCTATTATAAGTATAACTAAAAGGGATATCTTACTAATTAATACCCTTAAGGCTATAACGCTCCTTTAGCTGCTAAAGTTAATAAAATTACTTTAAGAAAGCTAACTAAGGAAATATCTCCTATATTACCTATTATAAGTATAACTAAAAGGGATATCTTACTAATTAATACCCCTAAGGCTATAACGCTCCTTTAGCTACTAAAGTTAATAAAATTACTTATAAGAAAGCTAACTAAGGAAATATTAATAAGTTAGATTAAGCTCTATAGACTTAACTTATTAGCCTATTATAGAGACCCTTCCCTAGATAACTACGCTAGCTTATATAAGGAATACTATTATTAGGGTAGGGCTTAATACCTATACTAAACTTAGTATTATTAACCTTAATTTCACTAAGAACTAGAAGTTTTAGTAAGCTTCTCTTAAATCCCCTCCTCTATAAGCCTTTAAAGATACCTTCGCTAACGCTTATAGCGCCTATAAGGTTCCTATTATAGCTATTAATAATTAAGGAGTCACTAAGACCTAGATAATAATCTATTATATAATTAAGAAAAAGAGTAGTCTTCTAATCCTTATTAGTATACCCTTACTTTACTCTTAATAAATTATTATTAATATAGGGTCTTATTAATAACACTTTAGGGTATATAAAAATAATCTCGAACTCCTTACTCTTTATAAATTTATAAAATATCTTAAGGACTTAGCCTATATCTTTACCTTAGTCGCGTTCCCGAAAACTAAAGAGCTTAATAAGAACTCTTATAATAAACCTCTTCCTCTAATACCCCCTTAAAATATTACCGAAATACTAAAGTCTCTCGTAATCTACGATAATAAGACTAAAGACCTCCCTTTAGAGTTTAGAGATTTTATTAACCTTATATCTACTATAAAATTAAAAATACTTCTCTCTTAAAAAGAGACTAACTATATTATTAACCTCCTTCCTAATACCTTACCTCTATATAGCCCTATCTACCCCCTCTCTTAAGCCGAACTTAAAGAATTATAAGAGTATCTTTAGACTAACCTTAAAGTAGGAAGGATTAGACCTTCTAAGAGTCTTATAAGTACCCTAATCCTTTTCGTTCTAAAGAAAGATAGTAGGCTCCGCTTATATATTAATTATCGCGGGCTTAATTATATCTTAGTAAAGAATTATTACTCTCTCTCCCTTATTTTAGAGATTCTTAATTATCTAGCCTATACTAAATTCTTTAGTAAGATTAATATCTAAGACACTTACTACTAGATCTATATTAAGGAGGGTAATAAATAGAAAATAGCCTTCTATACTTACTATAGCTATTTCGAATATATAATAATACCCTTTAGCCTTATTCCCTTATAACTTTTTAGAACTATATATATATTACTCTTTAAGGCTACCTTAATATTTTTTATATTACCTACCTTAATAATATCCTTATCTTCTCTCCTAACCGTAAGTCCTATATAAAATATATCTAACTTATCCTTAAACGCCTATACTAATATAAATTATATATTAAACCCTCTAAATATATCTTTTACTAAGAATAAGTTAAATTCCTAGGCTATATTATTAATAGGATAGGAGTATTAATAGATCCTACCTACGTTAAAGCTATTAAAAACTAGCTACTACCTATATTAGTTCGCGATATTTAGGTCTTCCTTAGATTCTATAACTTTTACTAATATTTTATTTATAACTACTCTTTAATTATTCGCTCTCTTACTAACCTTATAAAAGAGAGTAAAAATAGTAAGAAACCTAGCTAAATCACCCTTAATAATAAAGTAATATAGTCCTTCTATAACCTCTTACTTACCTTCTAAATAATACTAGTTCTCTACTATTTTAACCCTAAGAGGCCTATTTAGCTTAAAACTAACGCCTTATAATAAGGGATAGCTAGTATCCTCATAACTTAATAACTAAGGTATTTAATATCCTATAGCTTTTTAGTCACGAAAATTCACTAAGACAATCAATCAATCAATCAATTAATAATCTATTAACCTATTATAACCTAACTAGTGGCGTAATGGTTATGTAGGCGCTTCCTCCGGCGGAAGCAAGAGTGATCCGAACGCTAGCCTACGCGCATGAAACAGTAAATACATAGGAAAACGGCGTCTTACTATATAAAATCAACCTAAAAACAGTACTAAAACGCCCTTAAAGCCCTTAGTCCCACGATATATCTCTCATTTCGCCCTTATAATAGCCTACCGCTTCCTCTATACCTCTATCCCCGGTATCTCTCCTACTTCGTTCTCGATTAGTGGCGTTCGTTGTTAATGTTAGATGTATTCTTCTATAACCTCTCGGTTAGCCGTGGGTTTAGCGTTCCTCCTACCTAGCGTCTTTACCCCCTATACCGTTACTAGATCGTCCCGGTAGATCGTTTTCGTTGCCCCTAGGTAGCTCTAGCTCGATTTCGACGTGCCGGAACTGCCCTAGGAGGCCTATTTAAAGCATAAATTCGGCTATATAGCGGGTGGCCTGCGAGTGTGATACTATTATATTATAATCCGTCGAATCCCTAAGATCGGTTATCCGGATCTTATTAAGGAAGGTTTTCCTTAGATTAGCGTATAACGGGCACTATATAAGGATATATCTCGGTGATTAAGACCCCTCGCTATAGTAGTACTTATCTAATTTAACTACCCTGATTTTGAATAAGAAGTGATTCAAAGCGATCCGTATAGAACGTATCTGAATTAAAATCGAGGTGTACGGCTTCGAAAGGGATTCGAATAGCTAAAGTACCTTCTTATCTAGAGCCTTCACTAATCGCTAATTTAGCTTACTAGTTCGCTCCTCTACCCACTCTTATGCTTATCTCTCCTTAATACGCCGCCGCACTTAACGCTTTACGGTTAATACTAGAAGGATATAACTAGCGGACGACCCCTTAAGGTAGGGTTATTCCGCTCTATTCTCTACTCTCCCCTCTATTACCGCTAACTTTACTTTAATATTAGCGGTCTTATTACTAGAAACGCCTACGTGTGCGGGGATCTAACGGATCTCGATAGGAATCTAATTAAATATAGGCGTTTACTATAGCGATCGAAGGGTTCGTACGTGATCGTAAATAGAAGAGAGCACGAACTAGCCTAACGATCGCTTTAGGTTTTACACCGCCTAGATAGCGGCCTAGCAGTTAGAGAAAATAACTATCTTTATAGGCTATATAATATATTAATATTAGTTAACGAATCTAGTAATCGCTATTTTATGCCGTTAAGCTTAGTAACGTATACTATAGATTTATCGGTTATTCTAAGGTGCCGCCGGTTAAAGATACCCTTACGCGGGGTAACGGCTAAGGCGCTAACTTAGCCCTTATACCTATTACTATCTATAAAGAACAGAACTATTCGAGGGCGACCCTATATAACTATCAGGGTATAGTCTAAGAGGGCCTACTATAATAGAGACTCTATCTTAATCTTATTATACAAGGCTTACGTAGCCTCTATATCCTTAATAGTATATAGGATCTATGCCTCCTATAGTGCTAGAATAAATACCTTACACGATTCCTACGTCCCTTACTAGTTTAAAATACTATCTTTCCTCTACCTAAGGGGTTTAAGAGGGCTCTATCCCCCTTCTTTAATCTCCCGCGGGGATCGTTATTAGCGTAGGCATTCCGGCTAAGCCTACCCGGTACTAATCTAGATTCGTATTACCGCTTCCTAGATAAGCTAGTCTATAAGGAGGTGAATTAGTATTAGGAAAAGCTCTACGTTAAGCGCTACCGTATTAGTAGATTTAAAGGCACCACTAATAAGGATCCTCGCACGTCGTTAAACTTTAGTAAATTCGTTAACTATACGTTTTAACTCCTATATAGGTATAGATCTAGCCGTAGGGTAGTACTATATAGATATCCTATAGAGTATTTATAGCACCACTACTGTCACGGGTTAGACCCGCGTCTTACTATGTGGCCCTGCCACATAGCCTTCCCTGCATGTTCCGTTCTGCCACC
>JAMAGZ010000220.1:0-24756 GCA_023626575.1 Penicillium sp. PF1803
GCACTATAGGAGGCACGGATCCTATACGTTATTAACTAGGATATAGAGGCTACGCGAGCCTCTTATAATAAGATTAAGAAGGAATCCCTCTAAGCTATACTAGACCGAACCCTAACGGTCTTATTCTTTATAGATAGAAGTAGATATAAAGGTATAGTAGGTGCCTCGGCTATTACCCTATATAAGGGTATCTTTAAACGGCGCTGCCTTAGAACTAGTGACGAATTAATAGTGTACGTTACTAAGCTTAATAGTATTAAAATAGCGATTACTAGGTTCGTTAACTAATATTAATATATCCTATAGCCTATAAAGATAGTTATTTTCTCTAACTACTAGGCCGCTATCTAGGTAGTGTAAAACCTAAAGCGATCGTTAGGCTAGTTTATACTCACTTCTATATATAACTACGTCCGGGCCCTCTAATCGTAAACGCCTACGTTCGATTAGACTCCTATCGAGATCCGTTAGATCCCCGTACACGTAGGCGTTCCTAGTAATAAAACCGCTAACGCCGAAGTAAAGTTAGCGGTAACGGGAGGTAGGGAGAACGGAGCGGAATAACCCTACCCTAAGGGGCCCGCGCCTACCGGTCGAGTCCTTCTAGTATCGACCGCGAAGCGTCGAGTGCGGCGGTGTATTAAAGAGAGATAGGTATAGGAGTGGGCGGAGGAGCGAACTAGTAAGTCGAACTAGCGGTTAGTCGAAGTTCTAGATAAGAAGGTGCTTCGGCTATTCGAATCCCTTTCGAAGCCGTACACCTCCGTGTTAATCTAAATACGCTCTCTACGGATCGCACTGAATCACTTTCTGTTTAAAATCAAGGCGGTCGAATCAGATAAGTGTTACTATAGCGAGGGGTCTTAAACACCGAGACATATCCTTATATAGTGCCCGTTGTACGCTGATCTGAGGAAAACCTTCCTTAACAAGATCCGGATGACCGATCTTGGGGATTCGACGGATTACGATGCGATTGTATCGCACTTGCAGGCTACCCGCTACGTGGCCGAATTTATGCTTTAAACAGGCCTACTAGGGCAGTTCCGACACGTCGAGATCGAGCCGGAGCCCCTACAAGGCGAAGAAAACGATCCGCCAGGATGATCTGGCAGGCATAGGGGGTGAAGACGCTGGGTAGGAGGAACGCCAAAACCACGGCTAACCGAGAGGTCGAGGACGAGTACATCTAATATCACCGAACGCCACTAATCGAGAACGAAGCAGGAGGATGGTACGAATGCTGGAGAAGGATGGCAGGGATGGAGGTGCAGAGGAAGCGGCAGGCCATTGTAAGGGCGAAATGAGAGATATATCGTGGGACTGAGGGCCTTGTGGGCGTATGGATTCTGTTTTTGGGCTGTTTTTGGGCTGTTTTTATATGGCAAGACGCCGTTTTCCTATGTATTTACTGTTTCATGCGCGTGGGCTGGCGTTCGGATCACTCTTGCTTCCGCCGGAGGAAGCGCCTGCATAGCCATTACGCCACTAGTTAGGCTGCAACAGGTTAACAGAGTGTTGATTGATTGATTGATTGATAGACGTAGCTCGTTGTCGAGCCCAGGCTGACATTTATACACTTTACCCCAGACTATCCCCGCACGGGTCGTTATCAGCATATCAGCAGCTAGAAAAATAAGCTTCACGCGCGAAACTTTATTTTTCAAGCGAAAACTTTAAGACTGGCAGTTCACTACTCACATTTTCCGGGTCCACAGACGGAGCCGCGGACATAATCAACCTGGCAATAGGTCAATGCACACGGCTCTTGAGGCAACCTATTCCGCATACAAGTCTTCTTTTGAGATTATGGTCGATCCAGAAGAAAGCAGATTCTTAAAGTCCGTTCCAGTGGGATGAGGTGGCCCCTTGATTCCGTTTATGGTGGACCCGTGTGCGGGTTCCGTGGCCTGACCATACAGCAAAGGTCGTCAATTATTGCAAGATTCTGGCTCAGCGCTTCACTTGCTATCTCTCCTTCTTTTTCAACAACGCCGTGTATTTCTTGTTTTTCCTCCTTCACCTCGCTGAATATATTCGATTTCACATAATACAGAGATTTCTATACTTTGGACGCTCTTCGTGCCTTCCAAGGCTTTGGATTGAGTCACTCCTCAACAATTTCTGTCCGATTTTTAATCCTCCGTTCGCCAGGTGCAGTAAACTAAGCTGGCATTGATTCATAGACTTTAATATCAGGACGGATCGTGCCAGGGGAGATGTATCATCGCATCCACTCAAAAAAACGAGACCAACAATGTGGCATCTCCAAACAACTTGCCATTCAATATCATGCTGTCAAATCCTGGTACTCTGCCAGCGTAAACATCAAGCCCCGAATTCCCGCAAAAATTCGCTGTCCCCGTGAATTTCACGGATATTTTATTTAACCTGGTGAAAGCTGTGCAAACGGATAGGGCCAAAAGACTTATTCCACTCATGTTTTACCATCCAGTCCTATCCTTGCCCTTTCAGGTATCGTGCCTCCAGGCAACACCCCTCTGTGAATGCGTCTCATGCACGGCAAAGGTCGAAGAAGCCAGCCCAAAAATCATTGCCGAGCTCGCTGCAAAGATCGCCTCAAGTCAGAAGTGTGACTAGTTATAGGAACTCGCTGACTAATTCTCGAACAACCCCCAACGATCGCATGTTTTTACATGCTATGCTGGAACCTTCTCCGATGTCAAACAAAGATGGTGATGAAGGTTAAGCGGGCATTTTCGTGGGCAATCATCCTCTTGAGAAAGCAGGCATATTTCTCTTTTGGGGCTCAGAGCCAAAATATGGAAACCTTGTTACAGTTATTCACATGGTTTTGACGTTGGCAGGGTTTGATCGAGGACGCATGGCTTGATCAATTTCAACTCTGTTTCGTTTCAGCCATGCAATGTCCTATTCACTTCAAATTCTCCCACCATGCTTCATTTTTAAACTACGACCTTTTATCTTCTTGTGAGCTGTTGTACACTCTCTTTGAAAGATTTTAATGCCCCGAAAATAAACCAGGCATGTACACACGTAGGCTGCCATTGATGAAGATACTGCCAAAATGAATAAACGAGTTTGAGACAGTGAAAGAATATGTTAACCTCGGACCCGCTGCGGACCCGAAGGCCTGCCGAGAATCCCAAGGTTCAAGATACTGAGACACCTTTGATACTTTACGTTGTTGTTCACTCGAATATATTGCAGTAGCCGGTACAGTTACAAAGCATTGGAGTATTCAAATTCAGCATCAAATCTTGAACGTATTGCTGGCTGGGTGTTTTATGCCTTACCTGTGTTCATTCAATCGCCGGATCATAGATATGACACCGAAACACCCGAATACCATTAGAATGCAGCCCCGGCTGTCTACAGCTGAAAAGCTCGATATCATCCCTGCTGTTTTCTCAATACTTTCTGCAGGATTCTTTGCGCTATTTTCTGGCATCACTCGAGGAGAGAAAGGGGCCCCAACTTTTTTCTTGCACGTCGCATATGCAATCCTTCGCAAAGCTACGAGGCGGCTCTCCATATCGCAGTTTCAGTAAGTCTGTCTTGTCGAGACTCAACGGGGAGCTGCTAGATACAATACTTAAGCCGCTATATAGATCCTTATCTTCATCAACCGACGAACTTTATGAAAAGTATGCGCGGTCGGTGAGAAGATCGCCGCAGAGTGTGGAACTTGAATATGGCGGCAAAGGACACTGGATTGGAGATAGGAATGCTAAAAATGTATTAATATGGTATCATGGTAAGGTATATTATCCACTGAACTATCCAGTGTTACTGACTTGATGGTGTGTAGGAGGGGGTTTCTGTCTTCCTGTAAACATGGGCTACTTCAAGTTCTGGGAGAGCCTAGTCGCAGCATCCCACAACAACGACCTTGCAATTTTTGTCTTGACATACACACTTGCACCACATGCCCAATACCCGTTGCAGATCTCCCAAGCTGTCGAGGCACTTCGGTACATTGTGACAGAAGCACATAGGCCCCCTGGCCAAGTGATAGTTGGTGGGGACTCTGCCGGCGGGAATTTGGCACTGGGAGTGCTCAGCCATCTGACTCATGGGCACCCGGCTATCGCAAAGCTTCACATCACTGAACCTTTGGGTGGACTCGCTCTCATTGCCCCCTGGACCTCACTTGACTATCATGCCCTAGAGAATTTGGTCTGCAGAGGCGATATTCTCACCCCGTCTGTTGCTGGCCCATGGTCTCGTGCATATTTGGGGTATGCAAAGAGAGATTATTACACTGATCCATCTACTGCGCCCTTTACCTGGTTTCGGGATTTTCCAGTGAAACAAGTTTTAATTCTAGCTGGACAAAACGAAATCATGCTTGCTGATATCAAGGATTTTGTGGCAAATTTTAGGGTATGCTCCTATTCAACTGCTATGAGGATTTAGAGGATGGGCATGTCTAAAGGCTAACTGAACAGGCCGGCTATCCTCAGGTGGAATTTTTCATAGGAAAGCGGGAAGCCCACGTCGCACCTATGTATAATCTCTATATGGGTGACAATGTGGAAACAAGGCAGGGTAAGAAACTTATCAAATGGCTCAAGGGAGTTTTAAACGGGGGCCCATAGTTCTACCAGGAAAAATGTCAAGTAAATGCACGTGTTTTACCCTTTTGGCCGAAATACAAGGGGACCAGGTATGATCTATATCAGATTGAGTTGTGCGCGCGAGGGATATATTAAAATACCTTTACAGGAGCTTCTGTGCGTTACCCGGAATCAAACATGTTTCTTCTCCGCCTGCACCCAGCCGTCTGCCTCGCTGTGTCTGCAGTTCATTATCTCAGCTTGCACTTCTGCAATGAGTTCATGTAGCGCCGTAAATTTCTGTTTCCAGTAGATCATTTTCATTCGCTGATCGGCCAACTCTGAATATTTAAGGAGTGCTCGACATCTGTCGACGGTAGAATCTGTCAGGGCGCGCTTGCTTAGACCTTAATACGGATTCATTCACGCGAAAATGATGGGTGTGGCATGGATGAGTTCCTATCAGAGGCATGTGGACGCATGTGAGTGAAAAATCAATCACACAATCTAATCGCGAGGGACCTGTCTTCTTTTTCATTTTGTTTTTCTTTCGTCTTTCCTTTCCTATTTTCTTCAGATTGGGGAGGTATGCTGGAGATTTCAGCGTCTCGACCGCAAGCTAGACAATATGTTGGGGTCACGATTTCTTACATTGGTATAGCATGTGACAGATATCGATGCATTGGTGGTTCTCTCTCAAAAGGTGACTTCACATTCGCGACGAAGTATAGACTTAAAGAAATATTGAGTATCGTGCAAACACATTCAAATTAATCATGGGCCTTGCGCCAAAGGCTACATATAATTGCCTGGGTAAGTTCTAGCATTTGTCTCGAGGGCCAACGAAGCGGTGCTCCTCGGCAGCAAATGGATTTCCATTTCTACCTGCAATCAAGTATTCTCCAAACTGAACATGCTGGTCACCAATACCAAATCAAGTTCGTTACATACGTAGGAATATGTAAAGGGTAAAAGGTGTGCATGGGTAAAGATGAATGGAGATCACACGATCAAAGCGCTATCTCTGTCGGAAATACTGCTTATCAAGCATATGTGGTGCACCAATTGGATGTCAAAAATTCTGAATTGCTATAAAGCCCCTAGTTAACTATCTGGCAATTTGGTTAGTTATTCCTTCCTCCGGCGTCCACTGCTGCTGTTGTTCTGACAATCTCCCACCAGTATGAAGAAACATACTTTGGCTTTGAGCTTTCAACGCCATTTCAAACTACCTGTTAAAGAAAGATTCCAGAGCCGCTTCCGGGCTCATTGTCTTGTGTGTCAGGCGCTTCTCCGAGCTCAAATACACATCCGGAAGCCACTCTGGCTTTGGCTCACCCAAAGCCATGCGAGCAATAGCCTCGCCGGATAACCAGGCCTGACACATGCCGTACCCATTGAAGCCGGCCGCGATCCACTCCCCACCTTCAATTTTGTTATCACTGAAGCTCACCGGTACACTACCGACAATGGGGAGTTGATCGGCAGTCATGCCGATAATTCCCGACCAAATTCGATGAAGTGAAGTGCCTGCAGACAATGTCTCGTTCGTCACCGGATTTGTCCACCCTTTGTCGAAAATTCTCTTTGGGAGCAAGCTCATAAGGTTGCCCGCCGAGTCGGTACTGATGACGGAGTCGTCAGAAGACAAAAAGTCATCCAGCCTCTGGCGATCTCCTCCAACAAAAAGATCACCGGTCTCGGCGTTTTGCTGCATCCAGTATAGACCCTGCTCAACCAACGTAGTCTTCGGATCATAGTCTTGTTTCGTGTGGAAGAGCCATGAATTAGCGCGGTTTCCCCACTGTGGACCCGGCTTTTGGGTTGACATGGTCAGTCGGCAAGGGAAGAGAGGGCCCCTAAGTTTCGGTAGAAGGTGTCCACTGAATGCATTGGTGCAGTGGAATACCTTTGCCGCTCTGACAGTCCCGCGAGGGGTAGTCAGGACATAGGGATATGAGGCGTTGGAATCCACAGAGACAGTGATGGAAGTCACAGGTGTCTTGGTTTCAACCGAGAAACGGTCTGGGTAACGCTCCAGAAGGCGCTGGAGGAGGTTTGTGATGAGCTTATAGGGCCAGAAAACGTGCGACTCAACGGTCAGAGCACCCTTAGACTTCTTGAATTTGAATTGCTAAGAGGAGTCAGCATTTCTGTCAAGAAAAACTGCATCTAAATGATGCTTGAAAGGATCTCTATACCTTCTCAGCTGTTTCTCCGTCAATTATGGTGTATTTTTGCTTCTTCTCCGGGACTGCTTCTTCAAACATTCGAATAGAGCGACAGGCTTCGGCAAAGCCTTCCTCATCTTCGAACGTGGAAACTGTTGTGACTTCTCTGATCTCACTGATGCTGTCCAGTTTCTCAGCCTCGGCAACCCGTCTAATCTCTTCCAACGTCCGCTCACAGAATCGGGAGATCTCGTTGGCGGCCTCGGGTCCGAAGGCATCGGCGAAATGCCCATGGAACAGTGGAGCATGGCTCAGCAAGAAGCCTCCATTGCGGCTTGTTGCTCTTGTAGTCATGGAACGAGCTTCAAAGATGGTAACACTCTTGTCACGGCCCAGATGACTTCCAAGAACAGTCTTGGCAGCGCTGCAGCCGGTGATACCAGACCCAATGATGGCGATATCAATTTGCTGTGGCAACTGCGATGACTGGACAACCGCGAGAGGATGCGCAGGTTCCTGCCAGGCAGAGACTGTAGGATTGGAAACCGGAACTCCAGGGTCTTGGACGACTTGACCGGCCAATTTAGCCAGTAGCTCTTGGGGAAGTTCGGTTGCCATCTTATAATTGGTACGGCCAGGGACGGTTGTTTGTGGAGTTCTTCGACCAAATATTGAGTATCTTTGATTGAGATGGATTTGGGGAATCGCTGTGTCTTCTATTATATAATTTTGCTCAGACGAACACAAACCGGGGCCCAGGGGTTCTGCAGTACCACTTTGTTATTGGCTCTGAACTGAGTCTTCACGATAAGACATTGCCGGATTATGAAAGGTCGTCAGTCACACCAAGCGCCTCTTCGCGGAACCGCATATACCACGTCTACTGAGAGGCTCGAGTTCCCCTTGAACAGCGAGGCTGGAGAACATGGTCCGCGGTTTCGCGGATCCACAGCTTTACGGCTCCGCAACTTCCCTGCCCCACAACTCCGCGGCTCCTAATCTCCCTGTAGTTAGATTTATAGCAAACATAAAGTTTCTATGATAACATGTAGCCCTGGAAAGAGACTACTGAAATACACTTTTTTGGGTACTGCATGTCATAATAGATTATGATGTGATCGTATCAAAGCAGTATAACAAATTATTGTGGTATTCTTTGCTAGATAATAGCGTTCTTGGCATTGTAGCAGAAGCTTGATGCCTAGGGTAAGTATTGCATTGGTAGGCTTGGATCCCTAGGCATAAGCAGAAGACAAGAATCCCCTCTAGTGTCGGCCGAGTATTTCGTTTGAAAATTATTAATCCGGTCTTTTGCTTGCAACTGATGCGCGGTTTACCTCGGAACCGCTGATCCAATCGCAGTCTTTCTAGTGCGATTCGATGACTTCAGTCGCTGAAAACACAAGCTCCTGATGGTTATAAAGCTATAAATATAAGTTCATTGCGCCAGAAAGCTGCATATTCTTTGTTTACACTGATTAACAAAGCCTGATTTTGTTCTCGTAGTAGCCACGGGACCGAATCGAAACATCAATCATTCCGCTATTTCCCAAATCGCACAGCATACTTCCCAACTGAGACACATCCGTCACAACTTAAACATGGGCAACGATTGCAAGCCAGTTATCTTCGTTGGGGCCGCAGACCCTATATGCGGCGAAGCCATCAGGATCTATGCAAACACCACGGATAGCCACATTGTCCTGGCAGACGCCAACGAAGAGGCCCTACGTTCAGTTGCAGCCAAGATATCTGGAAAAAATGTCGAAATCCGAACAGTGAACCTTTCCAGTCCCGATGAGTTACGCAGCGCTATCGGCGACACAGCCCTAGTTGTTCAGGGTGCACAGCCGTATTATCGGTTTTCACTACCTGTGCTCACTGCCTGCATCGACGCAAAGGTGCCCTACCTTGACTATTCCGACGATGTGCAAAGCACGCTTAAGTCAATTGACCTCCACGAGCGGGCTAAAAAGGCAGGAGTTCCTTGCTATATAAACTGTGGAATCTCTCCGGGTATGACAAACATTCTTGCAGCTGAAATCAATCAAGAGCTTGATACCGTCGAGTCTCTGGATATTTGCTGGCTCGTCAGCGACGAGGGTGGCAAATTAGGCAGAGGGGTTTTGGAGCATCTGATGCATATAACTGCTGGGACTTGCTTGACCTGGGCTGATGGTAAGGCGGCAGTCCATGAGAACTGGATTGAGACATCCTATGCCCCCATTTCTCCAGGGTTCAACGACATTTTTTACGAGAGCGTTCACCCCGAGCCTGTTACCTTGCCCCGTCAACTCCCAAACGTGAATCGAATTCGGGTTCTTGGTGCTCTCAATCCTGCGCCATTTAACGGCTTTGCCCGTGGACTTGGTGCTGCAGTCAACTCTGGTGCCCTGACTATGGATGCCGCTATCGACTTCTTAGAAAATATGCAAAGCCAATCATCAGCGAGCTGGAGCAATTTGCTAAAAGCAGTCGTGGGGCAACTTCGGGGTGGCGAGATTACACTCAATCAACTATACGAGCTCGCTTCCCACAGTATTTCATCATTAAAACCATGGAACCATGCTCTTTGGGGTATGATTGAGCAGGTACGCAATGGTGGATGCACAACTGGTGAGGTTATCAGTTTTTTGATCAACTCCGCACGTGGCAAGCAGGTACAGCCTCGCGGTGGCGTTCTTGTGCGTGGTGTAGGAACCCGCGGTGGACATCCTGCCATGATCATTCGACGAACTCCTGCTATTCAGGAGGACTCCTTCCTACAGGGAGGAATGGCAACTTCAATCGGAGCATGCTGTGCGGCCTTCACACTGTTGGCGCTTGAGAAGGGGACTGAAGCACGCCCTGGTGTCTACTGTCCGGAGGACTGGGCCGAGTCAGAGGCCTTGTTTAAGGCAATTGAGAAACTTGGCTGCCCACGGGATCAGATTATAGAGACAGTGTCAGCATAGGTGATCAATCGCGGTACTCTCGAGTACAGTGGCGTAATTTGGCATGTTCTTGAGATCTGGACAAATTTTCTAGATTTTATCATTCAATGGGGTCCAGAAATTCTCAATTGGATTTCAATCTGGTGGTTTTGCCGGCTAATCCATCACTGATATCCCTACTATTTTAGAGCCTCGCGTACAGATGTGTTGTGAGTTGATGCGTTGTCTTGTTGGAAATCCCGTCGCGATTATTTAGCAATGTAGGTAACCCACGTGTATATAAGTCACGAACCACATAGTATTCACGCCTCCTCGGCCTCGGGTAGGATTTCCAAATAGTGGAATTAGTTTGTCCAAGGATGTTTGGGATAATGGTGATACTTCTTGAAGATTAATTACCGTTCAATTTTGAATAGATATGTTTAAAATGAAAACATAATGTCATTGACCATTGACGCCCTACGGTCATACTCTAGATTGGCTTGAGCAGTTAACAGTGAGATTTCATTCCAGCCCCACCACTAAGGCCTTGGCGCAGATCGTGTTTATTGAGCAGACCCGCTGCTGCATACCAGCCAAACCTTTCAGTGGCACAATCTACTCATTTCTTCAAGTACAGATTGATTTGCTGGTGCTCATAGGCGATAAACTTTAAAGGTCAGTGTACGGAGCTGTGGAAGTCGCAACTTACAAAAGCCTTCAACTTAAGATGGGCTAATCAATGACATCATACCAAGATAGACATAGTGAAGGACTGACCACTATGACGTCATACTATCAACTGCAATATAAATGCCGAGTTGAAGGCACGAGGTTCACAATAAACTTAGCAGAAGATGGGGAGTTTTACAAGAAGACACTTTTTTACGAAATCCTTGTCGAACCTTTATTATTTACACCAAGCACAAACATCAAGCTCCACTATGTGCACAGCAAAATTTGTTAATGACAATATCACCGTATCGAACGACTCCGATGTGAAGTTAACACTTTACGATGAGAAAGATACCGATGATCCTTTAACTTTACTTTGCCCTGGAGATACTAGAAAAAACTTCACTGGAAGAATTGTTAGTATTGAACCCTGTCAGACCTATTCTACTAGGTCCTGGCAGCTTTCAGAGGACATGGAATTCGATGCTAATAAGGATGTTACTGTGACTAATCAGAGTGAGCAATTTATCACTACAGAATGATTAATGAGTGACCACTAATAGCCAAAAAGCGATCGAACAAGGAAAAAAGGTGGTTAGGTTTAGTTGAAGGAAATCTTATATAAGAAAATCTCTTATCGACTTTTAGTTATATTCCGGTTTCCCAATCGGCTTTATTATTACTCTCTTTCTTGTGTCCGCTGCTAAGAACTCAGCGCAATATTTTACTGAGCAGACTTTACTAGTTAAGGGCCATCGCAAATTGCGACTTACAAAGCACAGTGATTCATTGCCCAGGAATCAAAGCGCCCGCTGCAGCCTTACACCAACTAAGTGTGGTCTCCCCATGGATTATCTGCGCTAAGGTCTTGGCGGTGGGGCTGAGAAAGACAGTCAGTGTTTACTAGGTGATTGTAAATGATACTGTAATAGGCTAACATTTGACCAAACTAATATTGTTTGAGTCAAATCGGCATATTGGGACCAATATACACTGAAAAACTATTTTCTCGCCCCACCACCGAGGCATTAGCGTTGATAATCTACTACTCTATTCAAAAATGAATATCTTTTGCGGTGAGCTGAGTATTGTTGTGAGTATTATATTTAGGGAGGATAAGACATTACTCTGCATTTTGAATAATGAACATTTATTCTATTTGCAATTTACTGGGTTCTACGGTGATCTGGACCAACGGCCTTCTCACAACTTGTTTGTGCGCCCTGATAGAATATTCTAAATCACCAATATTTCGCAATTCATGCACCTTGAATTCGAATAAATACCGCACCTCTCTGAATTAAGCTCGGGGTTAATCTGATTTTAATGGTGACACTAAATTTTGGCTTAATCAATATCGGATTTACGCAGGCGGCATAAATCATGGTAGTGCACGAAGCGTTCGTACGCGGCTGATCATGCAATCTAATCTTAGATCCACGATTATAGAAGAAAGACTAAGACACGATAGAAGGGGTTGGCAGCGCACAGGTGAAACAGTGGAAGGTCAACACAGTATAATCAGATCTGCCTTGAGCTCTTTTATATTAAGAGATTACAAACTCGACTTGATATATATCAGACTATCACCCGCGTTTGACCGCTTCACCCTAAAATAGCCAGCCCACTCCTATATTTATGCAATAGGTAAGAATTCTGTCCCTCGGTTAAACGGAGGCACTTATCTTATAAACTTATGCGCACTAGTGTTCACAGAATAAATGATCCTATAGGCTACACTAATTTGGGAATAGCTAGGACGCTGAGAAATTAACGCTGATTGGATCTGAAGGCATTAAGGGATGAGCAAGCAGTGAGTGATCACTGAGCGGTTAGTTAGTCCCTGAACGATTACTGAGCATTAGTCGTTTATCACATAACTCTCTTGATTTACACACTAAGCTTGAGTCTGAGCATGAGCACCCTCATAAAAGCAGCGGCACCCGAAATAGGAACACCCCACCCGCCAGAAATTATCCGGTCTTTATAGGTGCATATTACATTCAGATTGGCTGAACTCTATACTAAGCAGTTTCTTAGCAGTGTTTTTGTATCTATATGCAGTATCATTAATTCCTCGCTCTCTAATATATAAATGCTACGAGCCGCGAATAATTGAGCAATTACAACTACATATTTGTCCCATCTACGAGGTTTATCTCAATCTTTCAAGATAACATGAAGACTTTCCAACTTTCGGCTCTTCTGTCTTCAACTGGGTCCGATATTAGTTAAGGTCATAAGTTAAAGGGGTGTCCTAACAAGCGTAACTTAGATTACACTAATCCCGGAGATCGACTAACTGATTCGATATGTTCTGTACTCGCTAGTATACCTATTTCTCACTCTACTCTGAGACTTAAATTATGCCCGGAAATATCTAGAGAGCAACTGGCCAGTGCTCAGGTCGATTTCCGCTTGTCGTATAACCGTTACTATAGTCTTGCGGTACCCGTGGATCCAGCTCCCTTGTAAATACACTCGGCCATCCTCGTCGAAGAACAAACTAGGATCAATCCCGTGGAAGTCGAAGTAGACAGGATCACAGAATGAGGTAGGGTCCTTTAGATCAGTGGCCGTGATGATGAAGTTCTCCGGTGCAAAGTCCAGATCAGGCGGCATGTTGATTGTGCCCCTTAAGAATGTGCACACTATATAGAAACGGCCATTGTTATGGCGGATAGTGGGTGCATATAGGCCTCCGGTGAATACCTCGTTTTTTGCTGCATTGTTGAGCTTTGTCGTGGCCCAGCAGAGTCGGATTTGCTCCGGTCGGCAGATAGCGGTCCCTGAATTTCTGTTAACTTGCATTATGCTGCATGATAAGGGTGGATATACCGATATGCTCCTAATTGATTGGGTTCTTTGACTTGTGGATGGGTAACCCGGGGGAAAAGTGAAAGCTCGAGTGCACCATGTAAAAGGTACTATCAACTAAAATGCAGGAGGGATCGGGGTAGAACCCTGGAAGAATGGGATTGCTGTATTGATGCGTCGTCATTTCTATGCTCATTGGAGTCATTTCTTGGCATTGGCAGTTCTTGGTGCCTTTGCGCAAAGTTTCATACTGCTTGACTATGTTATATGGTTTTAAGGGCCGTATATCAGACAAGTAAGACTAACCTCGATTCTAGGCGCTGATTTAGCCTAAATATGGCGGGATATCTATGTCCGAGATCGACCCAGCACGGCATGGTAGATACATTAATCTTTGACATGAGGCTGGTGCTTTCCACATGGAACCCATCAAATTTTTCTAAAGCATGAAAATGATTGTTGAAAATGTCAGTTTGATCCGACGTAAGCCGCTTCTGTCGGCACTTCAGTAACGTGACTTGGATGGCTCAGGCGTTCCGCTTCCTTATGGATCAGGTTAGCGCTACAATACCAGGCATCAGCTAGCTAGCTCGTCAGCTTTCATTTTCCGATCTCAGGCTTCATCATTACTTGATTATAGCCCAAGCTCTGTGCGACTTCTTCTCATAGATACCCTCGCAAAGACCGTCGCTTTTGACAACCTGACCCCACCAAATATCAGCGCTCTTTCACGCTGTTTCCCCGCCGACCACCCCCACCTTCCGATCCAAAACATCGCAATCGATGAGATCATGGCCGCTGCTATCCCAGACCTGCCTGTAGCAGCACCCGAACCCACGCCTGCAGCAGATCCTGAATTCACTACAGAACAATTACAAGCCCGTTCTAAAGACTTTATCGCACGGGAGAAATTCAACCGCCGGTTTACCCTACCGGCGACCGACGACCATGGCAAACTCACCGTGACCTACGCCGTCGCCGGCAAGGACAGTGACTCGGCGCCGACGATACTGTTCATCGGCGGCTTGTACGGTGGAAGGTACTTGGCCACGATGGCGGACTATATCAGCGAGAAGAAGGGTGTGAGATTCGTTGTCGCAGACCGGTAGGTGAATTCAGCGATGCTTATGAATTGCCCGGCTGACGCTTTGTTTTCCTTCTTTGTGTCACGATAGCCCAGGAATGGGTGGATCAACCCCCGTAAAACCGTCACAGCGACTGTCTGTCTGGCTCGAAACCGTGCCGGTGCTGATGCGCATTCTCGGCGCCCAGCACGTCGCAGTTGGCGCACATAGCTGCGGCGTAATCTATGCGCTTAACACGGTCTACTCCATGCCGGAGATCTTATCTCCGACCGATCCTAGGCTCTACCTCCTCACGCCGTGGGTGAGCCCCAAGTATACTGGAATCAGTTACTTATCTCTCTCGTCATATATGCCTTCCAAGGTTATTGGCGGTTTCGACGGCCTTGTTCGCTTCATAGCTTCTAACGTCGTGCCAACCGTACAATTCTCAAGTGGCCTTCTGTCTGGGCCATCCGCAGCCTCTAGCGCGCGGAATGACTTGTGCCGTGAGTTCCGTGGCGTGTCGGCCGCTGAGGCCAAAGCACAGTCCGAGGTAATCCAAAAGTCCCTTTTCAGCGAGGACACAAGCGGTGCAAACGATGAGTGTCTGCTATTGCTGAAGAAAAAGGAGGCGGGACCCTGGGGTGCCTGTGAGAGTTACGAAGAGTATCCAACCAAACTCGAGGCAAAATTGAGAGAATACTTCGCCAGCCAGCCATCCAGCACTCAACAATCATCGGACTCTGGTGCTCCTGTCACCTCTCCGTCGCAGCAACGTCTCGCGGTAAGGGTGTTCTGGGCCGAGTCGGATTTGTTGATCGGAAAGAAAGGGGCTGCTTATTTCGATACATGCTTTAAGAAGTTTACCCAGAAAGAGCTTGGGAGCGGCGCTGATAGCACCGTCCTGATATACGATAGTGAGGTGCTTCCCGAGACTGACCATGATACTGCCTTTCTCCCAGAATATGGAGCCTTGCCACAAATGATAGAAAATATCATTAGAGCGAAATAACGGGTCCAGTGAGACAGGGAATCAAATACCATGTCTCTACAGCATTATTGTTAGATCGTTCCATTCCACTTTGATGAGCTGAAATGATTTATTTGCTTCTTATCTCGAGGATGGCTTGATAAGCGTGGAGGTCAACTGGTGTTTACTCATGTTCTTCTAAGTCCGGTTTTCGACTTTTTTTGGTTCGTAAACTGGACCCAATACATATTGCCCTGTTTTTCCGGAGTATCATCTCCATTCTTGTTGTACTTGCCATCGCTTGCGGTGACTCAAGATGGCCAGTCTCGAATAATTTGAATCAGTGTCACCTGACCAGAGAATATCTACACTCACTCCTTTGCCAATCACCAAGCAGGCCATTTCCAGTGCCGGGGTATCTAAAACGGAGGTCTGGATATGAAATTGGTATCCAATATCAAATTTTATCTTCTGGCTAGTGCTAGAAACATCTATCTGAAATGTTGACAACGACTCTTCTGACAGATGTAGGGTTACAGGCTCCGCCTGCTATATATATATACCACACCCAGGCGCCCGATCCGATTATCACCAATCAGGTACGAGTCTAGCGATCCAAAACCTGAACCTATAGATTGGAAAGGACCTGTAAATAAGTCAAGACAGAACAAATATGTTCTAAACCTGAGAGTTGAGCTTGAGTTGCTGGTGTTCTTCATGGATGGCAGCCTACACTCGTGCCGAGGTACCTGCACCCTTCCACCGGAGGGGGCAGCGTTTCCGCAATTGGAAACATCCATGGATGCTTGTTATGTTCATGCGTGCAGAAATAAGAGCGAATAATCGGGTACGTAATCAAACCATGTCTGACATTTCAACCCTACCTAGCTCTACGGCGCCATTGGTGGGATTCACAAAACATTGGATAAGGTAGCTCCCAATTGTTCCTTTGGTCTGATTGCTGCCGCCCGCGACAATCTCTACAATTATAATATACTGACCATGTCTTGGCCAACTTTAAGGCGCCAGTAAATCGAAAAGTCTAGGTAGCCGATGATAAAAAACCATCCAGGATATGTTCTCCACACGGAACGTGCAAGCGCCAAGTTCTCGTCACTCCCGTCAGCCCCTGAATAACCTCAGAAACGGATTCCTGCCAAGCCTCGTGCTAACGACCATGAACTATCCGAACCGCCCAGATCGAGTATCCTCCTTGGCAAGCTAGCGCCTCATAGCGTCCCCTCCAGATTCCCAGGTTCGAGAGCAATTATATTGTGGGGATGGAATGCCTAGAAAGTCCTTTCAGTTTTGCCTACGGAAGTGCCGAGCATTTCTACGATGTGATATGTGAGTGAGTGAGCCTTGGTAGGCAATGCATGGCGGTTAGGTGAAAGTCTAGTGCCCCCCCCCCCCTTTTCTCCCTTTCCCCTGAAATCGTATCAGCGGCAACGGTGCGCTGGAAACGGGGGTGTAAGGTTCCAGGGAACAGCCATCGTGTTCAATAATTAGATTGGAGTTGGGGAGGTCATCGGGAGCAAGTGATCCGAGGCTAGTCCAGGCTAACGAAAGCACTGGCCAGAGTGCACAGGCATTCATTCTGTAGGCAAGAGGGAAGCTATTTTCAGGAGGCGAGAGAATATTATGGCAATGGAAAGCCCCCATTTTCAACGGGAGGAATAATAGTGATTCGAACCGGCATGTCGGCTATACGCCACAGACGGCAGTTACGTTTACCCCATAAACGAAACACAAGCGCCCAACATGGCATTCAAACTCAGTCCCGGGGGACGAAGCCTTGAATAGATATCCGGATATCAAATTTCTAAACACACTCCTCCCACCCATACAATGATGGAACCCAAGCAAGATCTAGACCATCTTCGCATTGAGATCAGCAGTCGATGAGAACTTGAAGGGGGGGCCACTACTGTAATTTCAGTGAATGTCCCACTCTTGCCGTGGGCGATCTCGGATCCGGAGCGTGCGGTTGGCTGGGATCGGGTTGTTCAAGGAATAAGAGGACCGCGACGGTGTCTTTCTACAAGAGGAGATGCTAGACTGTGTATAGAAGGTTCTCCGGAGAGAGACACGCGGGGCACGCTCGTGAACGACAGGGTATCTCATCTCCCATACTTAGCAAGTTAGCAGGGTGTCGTACTCGCCTGACTGATCGGGCCAGGACTAGGCTGCAGGTACCAGGCTGACGAGGGCAATGCATGTCCGCCCGCAACCGAGAGATTAATCTTAACCTGTACGACTCTACAGTATCAGTTGACTGCTCTGTTGGCAATGCGATGTGTTGTGAGTGTCACTTTTTAATTGCACCCATGGATCCAACGTGTTCAGGCTCCCACCGATGTCATGTTCGCCACTGGGGAGGGATGTCCAGATGCATCGTTATCCGCTCTGTCGGGCATCGTTACAGACGAAAGTTCACAGTTCAAAGTTCAAAGTTCTAAGTTGGTAACAACGGGCAACGAAAAGAAATGAATAAAATACGTGCCGAGCCCCCTAAACTTGGTACGGGCGTGGTACCAAGTTACCAAGTTCGAGTCCGCCACGAATGAGGATCGGCAGGGCGGAAATTAGAGCCCGCTGGTGACCAATCATAATGTTTCATTATCTCCACTGTACCTGCCACTTGGCCCTATCGGGCCTAGAGATCTCTCCACATGGCGCATGGGAAATTACGGGTTTTTGGTTTTCTGTGAGACAATTTCAGCTGACTTCATAGGGTCGACATCCAGCAGATTGGGGGTCAATTGGGGGTCAACAAGAGGGCAAATAATCATTTATGGACACTTCGAACATTCTGGATTCTGGATCCTTTAAATTGTACTCCATACTTGGGTGAATCGATTATCAATGGTTAAACCCGTCTTTTCAGTGCTTGTCCGCCGTATGCCGTCCTGCTGGATGCAGCTGCACGTCCTGCGCAGGGTCCTCCGCGCTCTGTACTCCGTACAGTGTACAGACTGTTAGGGGGCAACTCTCTGTAAGGGGCGGTGTACTTCCAGTCCAGACTTGGCCCCAGTGAGACAAACAGGGCTATTTTTGCTTGAGCAACTGGGGCGAAGGCTGAGTCGTGGACTGGGAGATTATTACTGCCTCTATGTTTAGACTAGAATCATTTGTTTAGAGTGCTGGTGGTAATTGAACTCATATCCAACTTGTACCGAGTACATAATTCTAGAGTCAGAACAAATCCTGAGCTCATCGGCGTACCTGCATAGGCTCCCAGCAGACAAGATGACTAGATCCCTAAGATTGGTCTAGCCCAGGTGACTGATGGACGTCGAATTGCGGATGAATCCTCCGGTCTGTACAGTCTGTATTCTAAGGGTATATGACGGTATTGATCATTTCCACTCCACTCCTGCCCGAGCCGTGCGGGCCAATCCATTGCCAGGCCTGAACTGGGTCTATGATTGTCAACCAATCACATATGCAGCGTGCCTGAACACACATCTAGACTCCACTCCATTTTAGACCCCATAGTCCCAGTTACGAACAAGCCCAGATTACTCCGTACACAAACGAAATTTGAGGGAAAATTCACGATCAGTGGAGTTTTCTATTGTACTAGTCAAGTCTCTCTCCCCTTTTCTTTGGCTGGTCTTCCCCCCTAACTTCCCTTCCCTTTCCTTTTCCTCTTCCCCTCCCCATAGTGTGACGAGTCCCCTGCTCCAACAAAAGGCCTGACGTGCCCACCCTCCCTCCTTTTTCACCTTCTCTCTCCCCCCCCAACCCACGTTCCCTTCCCTCTCACACTCTTCCAAACTCCACTGACCACCGCTTCACTCGTTCAGCGGGCATTCCTTCTTTACTCAACGTGAACGTTTGAACCTCCTTTCACAATGAAGGGTTCCATCTTCGCGGCTGCTGCCCTGGTCGGCTCGGCCATGGCTGATGCCCACCTGCACCGCCGCCATGAGGCTATTCACAACCGTCGCGATGCCGCCTCCTCTGTCGCCTCGGTCTCTGCCTCTTCTTCTCTGGCCCCTGGCTCTGAGGAGACCTGTGGCTGCACCACCAAGGTCATCACCTACTACGGTTCCCCGACTCTGGTCCCCATCGAGTCCACCACCACCCTGACCAGCACCATCCACTCGACCAGCACCAGCACCATGACCGTCACCGTCACTCCCTCTGTGGCCCCGGTCTCTTCCTCCGCTGTGCCCACCACCACCCTGGTCCTCCTGCCCACTCCTGGTGTGACTAGCTTCTCCTCCACCGGTACCTACACCATCCCGGCCACCACCCTGACTGTGACCGACACCACCACTGTCTGCGGTGCTACCACCACCGAGGTTCCCAGCGGTACCCACACCATTGGCGGTGTTACTACCGTTGTCGAGACTGAGACTGTCATCACCTGCCCCTACGCTACTGTCAAGCCTACCGGCACCACCGTGACCAGCATCATCATGACCACCACCTACACCTGCCCCGCTGCTGGTACCTACACCATTGTTCCCGGCACCGTCACCACTGTTCCCACCAGCACCGTGCTTCTCTACCCCACTCCTCTGACCATCACCCCCGGCACCTACACTCAGACCGAGACCGTTGTCACTGTCACCCGCACTGACTACACCTACGTCTGCCCCTACGCCACCAGCGGCCTGGCCAGCACCACCGCCCCCGCTGTTGCTGCCATTACCTCCGCTGCCCCTGCTCCCGTTGCCACCTCCTCTGCCAGCTCTGCTCCTGCTGCTTCCAGCACTCCCAGCTCCAGCTCTGGTGTCACCGGTGCCGGCCAGTACGGTATGACCTTCTCTCCCTACACCTCCAGCGGTGCCTGCATGTCCCAGTCCGAGGTCCTTTCCAACCTCCAGGTCATCAAGAACAAGGGCTTCAACCTCGTCCGTGTCTACTCCACTGACTGCAACGGTCTTGAGTACATTGGCACTGCCTGCAAGCAGCTCGGCATGAACATCATCATGGGTGTCTACATCGACTCCACCGGCATCTCCGGCGCCCAGGAGCAGGTCCAGGCCATTGCTAAGTGGGCTCAGTGGGGCATGGTTGAGCTGATTGTTGTTGGTAACGAGGCTGTCTCCTCCGGCTACTGCACCGCTGCCGAGCTCGCCGGCTTCATCAGCTCCTGCAAGTCTACCTTCCAGTCTGCTGGCTACACTGGCCACGTCACCACCACTGAGCCCATCAACATCTGGCAGCAGTACGGTGCCTCCACCCTCTGCAGCCCCGTCGACATTGTCGGTGCCAACATCCACCCCTTCTTCAACTCTGCCGTCACCGCTGAGAAGGCTGGTGAGTTCGCTCTTGAGGAGTTCAAGATCCTCGAGGGCATTTGCAACAAGGATGTTGTCAACTTGGAGACTGGCTGGCCCAACGCTGGTGACGCCAACGGTGCCGCCGTTCCCGGTGTTGCCGAGCAGGAGACTGCCATCAAGTCCATTGTTGCCGCTCTCGGCTCCAAGTCCATCTTCTTCTCCTACGCCGACGATGACTGGAAGAACCCCGGTGCTTACAATGTTGAGCAGCACTGGGGCTGTGCCTCCGTCTTCTAAGCGCACTCGCCACGCGCCAATGTCGATGGGTTGATCTGCCACCCCTTTTTGTTAAAATCTTTGTACAGGAGGATTAAGGAGTTTATTTTATTTGTTTCAGCTATCCTTCTTCGAGTACGGGGTTGGCCTTTCATCGGCTGGGCTTGTTCTCGCGGTGGCTGGTCAGGTCTATCTCTACGAGGTGTCCCTCCCAGTGCTTTTTTCTTGTTTTCTCCTGTCTATTATCTTGGACGTTTATGTGGTAGATATACCTTTTTTATTTGATGTTGTCTACTGACACTGGTTGCATCCACCTGATCTCTTTGTTTTTGATATTGCCTTGTCTGTATATCTTTATTCACTGATGCATTTCATGAACGGTAATCTCTCTTGTAAAGCATCCATGTAAGCTCCAGACATGACCTTGACCTAGTTTCTCTGGTTATCAACGTGACTTGCTCCAAGTCCATGTCCTTGCCCATCAGGTGACCTCCTTTACGACATCTGGTCCATTGCCAAATCTCATCACTGCAGCATACAGACTTCCGCCTTGAAAGTCTCATGAGCCTCAACCCAATGCCGGGCTGAACGCAGACCTGATACTCTCTTCTATACAGCGGTACCTCACACTCTCTGAGAAACTTCTCCAAATACGGCCAAAACGGCGCATGTCCCAACCCATCCAAATAATCTAAATTAACAAACAGATCCTCCGATCCATTCACCACAGAAATGAGCACATTCTTTTCACTCTCAACAACACGTACCTGATCAACACCGATTCAGGAAGTGAAACTCGAAAACATGATTTTTCGGGATTGACCGTCTGTTCTTGAGACGGCTTCGCGCTGCCATTCCTCGAAGGGAGGTCCTGTTACTGCGGCGGCGTAGTTGGTCGCTTCTTGGGGGGTGAGATGTGATTGAGACGCGAGGGAGATGTGTGGTGATGGAGGGGGGCTTGGAGAACGCTGCTTTGACTTTTTGGGTTCCGAGACTGGGGGGTGTGCCGATGAGCATGAGCCTTTCATCTCTAATCCCTTCTCCATCTCCAAATTCACTGACATACTTGTTTATGCGGAAAAAACCCAACATCTCAATACCGACATCCCCCCCCCCCAAACTCCACCCAACCACACAGAACTGTCTCACACCCAACACACGGAGTATACCTAGGATACACTCCGCATCCCTGCGCATCGTATACACGCTCTCTTTTTGTTAGTTTGGTGTATCATCCGAGCATCCGTGCCCGGGGAGATCGAGGGCGATGACGCGGTGTGTTTGGGTGAGCGGTGTTGTGCTTAAGAATGGGTGCCAGATTCGGGTGCAGGAGCTATTGCCGTGGATGAGGAGGAGGGGTGGTTTGATGAGGTGGGGTTTGAGTCGGAGCTGGAATCCAGGATGTAGATTTGGCCGGATGGAGTGGGGAGGTGGAATGTTTTTATGTTTGGGGTGGGTGGGAATGCGAGGGTTGGGTTGCTTGTTGTTGGAGGCATGGTGGTATAGGTTGGGATGTTGGAAGTTTTGATATGTGGTTTGTGTCAAGAATTGAACAGCTACGAAGTGCTTGGCCAGGGGCAATCAGAGCAATGGGATCAGAAAGGAGGGAAATGATATTGATTGTGTAAAAGTGTCGGGATATATCCTTCTGTCAGCCGCGGGATGATATCCCTTGCTTAGCGTACGCATTCCTGCGCGGAGCTTCGGCTCCGATGTTATAACTGCCCAGTCTCAGCGCATAGGACAAAGGGATATCCTGGGACCTAACCTAACTTAATATCTACATCTATCTACATCAATCAATTTACTTTCTGCTTTTAGAGCATATATACTATCCACTTAACTGTGTACATAGTACCTAGCTAGTGATACCAACACTGATCAGTAGTTGATTACAACCACAGAACAGCTCGGTTTACACGACCTAGAAGAGGCATTAACCGTAAGGGAACGGGGAAACACTCTGTAGTACCCTTATTGCGGAAGGTATGCTAAAGGACATCAAAGTATCTTATTAGGAAACACCTTACAGTACCTTTGAGACACGGAGGATTTCTAAAAGATCTATAGTTAAAACCGTAACGAAGATCTACGTCTATCACGCGAATAACGCGTTAACGGGAAACACCTTATAGTACCGTCACTACACGTAACTTAATATATTCATTTCCTTTATCTATTTCATTACTGTCGATTAAATAACTATACTAATCCTAGTTAACCTTAGATACGCTATCGAGGAGGAAATATAGCAGAAATCTATTAATACACTTAACGAGAAGAACTAGACGGAGAAGATATTAAACGGATATATAGCATATATAATATAGGTATAGGACATAATGCGTATCACCGACCGTGCCCTATAGAATAACTTTCGTGAAGAATTTAACGGGTAGACCCTAGATATATTTAAAGTAGCTAATAAAACCGCACTAAAAGTACTTCGACTTTACCTAATAACCTACGGAGTATAGATTAGAGTACGTATAGGGATATCCTACACGAAGGGACTATATAACTATCTCTAAGAGGTCTCTTAGCATAAATAGACTAAAGATAAGATTAAGGACTATCTAAAGGAGCACCTAGATAACTTTAACTCTAGATAGAACCCTATACGCGACTAATCACTAACTATCTAACTATACTCCTTAGCGGTACGAGCTACTTCGGTAAACCTATTAAATCCCTAAACCCCACGAACTAATATTATAAAAATATATATCGAACGAATCGACTAGAGATAGGAAGAAGCTAGGCTTAATATAACCTATATAGACTATTATATCTAGTAATAACCTATCCGTAGTGGATTCTAGTAAAATCCCTAAGAGATACTATTACTAAGAATAATTAAAGTAGTAACGAGGTAGTATAGTAACATAGATAATAAGTATAGCGGAGGACTATACGATAATCTTAATATAAAACTAATTAAGTTCTATAACGTCTACGAAAAGGTTAGCCTATAGGAGTATTAGTTCTATATTATATTCTCGCTTATGCTTAAGGGAAGAGCGGAGAAATTCTACTTCATAAGAATTAAAGAAAAGGCGAGGGATTTCCTAACGATAGTAGAGATAATAAGAGCGTAATTCGATACGGAAGAGAACTATTAAATATCTATTACCGAATAGAGGGAAACTACTTTTCTAAGGATTATTACTTAAAATCTAGAGAAGTCGCGTATAGAATACCTTAAGATACTCTTCGACACTCTCGAAAAGATCTAGCTAGGATTACCCCCGGAGCACCGGTTAGAGACTACCCTACGAGAATAAATCATAAATACCTATAGAGGTATCGAGGAATATAAATTCTCCTTATATAGGCTAGTAAGCACTCTTAAGGGCGTATAAGCGGAATTATGATTAGTAGTTACTAACGCGACTTTTTCACTATAGTTAGGCTAATTTTAAGCTTATAAAGAGTATAATATCTATGATTAGTATTAGACTAACCGCACGTATAGAGGGAGAGGTCGCGGATATAGCCGTGAGGGTTATAGCTAGTATAGAGGAGACTACGGATACGGTAATAACCGGTAAGTTACCCCCTTTCGTGGATTAGGACCGAGAGGAAGCTACTATAGGAGTTAACGCGGCTATTAAGGATCCCGTTAAGGGAGATACTATATCTATAGATAACTAGGGTGCTAGTCGAAGTATTATACTAGGGAAGAACGAAGATAATCGCTCGATAACTTCTGCTAGTAACACTACTTCACTATAGGCTAAACGGCCACCCTAAAGGATTTCTAGATATTCCTAAGCGACTTTAAAGGCGAAGAGGAGATAGAAGTACTAGATAATAGCGATAGGTATAACCTAACCTAGATACTTATAGATATAACTATTAAGGATATTAAGCACGAGGGGTTCTTAACGGAACTTAGAGAAGTTAACGGAATTAGGATAATATCTATCCTAAATAACTAGTTAATATACCACTTTTTCACTAAAGACGACATTTTCTAGTAGCGATAAGCTAACGGATAGGCTATTAAAGTATTTACACTCGATAACCGGTATTTATCTAACACTTTCTAAGGTATTATGCTAGATACTAGAGCCTCTAGAGTCTCGTCCGC
>JAMAGZ010000221.1:0-24632 GCA_023626575.1 Penicillium sp. PF1803
TTTAGATAAAAAGTGATAGAGTATTAGACCCTTAATTATATCTAGCTTTAGCTACCTACGGCGATAATAGTAGATATTATAAGTATAATTAAATAAACGCTCTACTCCTACTCCACTAGTAGGAATTAAGAGAATATCTCGTGCTATTCTAGTAAGTACTAGGAATTCTAGCTTATATTCTTTCTAGTAAACACGTAGATTTCCCTTACTAAGCCCTAATCGTTTTATTAGATATAGTAGATATATTAAATAAATAGGAGGCTTACCTTTTGATAAATATCGCGTAACCTTATCTTACTAGCTATAAAATTATGAGGAGGCTATGACACGTACAGGAAGCAAGGTTGAATAGGTAGAAGAAGAATTACTATCTTAGGTAAGATAGTAATAGGATCAGATTGAAGAATAAAAGAGACTTAGAATTATAATCAATCTGCTCGGGGATTCAGGCCCCTTATATAATTAAGAAAGCGGGAGATTCTGGCAGATTATTATTGATATCGTTGATATCATTTAGTTCTGCTAGATTCTATATGACCTAGTTATAGCATCATATAGATCAGCTGATACCTAGTCTTGATATCATAGATATCTTAATAGAATCTCCTAAGATTGCCACATAGAAGATTCTATAGCTTTCGATATATCTTAATAATCTATATACGATAAAAATTTATTAGTAGGGATTATAGTTTATTACGAGTTATAAAGTATTATAAGCTCTTTATCCTCTATATTATTAATCTTCTCTAAGGTATCTAGTTAGTAAGCTTCCCTCTAAGCTTATTTCTAATAAGTTATAAACTTATTTCGAAATACGTCTTAATACTATATTATAAAATTAATATCATTACCTCTCTAATCCTTATTATTAAAGTATTATAGCTTCTTTAATAGGTATAGGATTATTACTAATACATAGGTTATACTATATACGCTATTATTAGTTCCGCTATAATATTTAGAGAGCTTTTTCTATACTAGCTAAAGTGCGTAAAGTATACTTTTCTTCTAGTATACACGCTTATATCTTAACTTCTTCTTAGCCTCTTTAAGGTAGGTAAAGAGTCTATTATAGATACTAAAGATATAATATACTATATAGTCCCTAGTCTTTAATAAGATATTAGTGAAGTTAAAGAAAGGCTTAGTGATTAATAGAAGATACTTAACCTAGAGCTACTCCTTATCGTTAAGCTTAAACTAAATATATTAATTTATAGTGTAATACTTATTAAAGTAAGATTAAAGCTTTCGCGTATAGGTAAGTATTAAGAAAGTTAAATTCTAGTATGTACGTATATCTTAAATTAGAACTATCTTTAGCTCCTTTTTTTATAGCCTAAGGAATGCCTCACGGCGTTATAGGCTTATATTAATAAATACTATAAACCCTTATACCTATACTAGTGATTAGTTAAATTTATTAAAAGGGAATAGAATTAAAGAAACCTTTTTAAGAGTATTTATAATTAAATAAGTAGAATACTTCGTCTAGAGATCTAAATTTTACTTACTTAACTACTCTAATTTAGCTTTCTTATTCTTAGGTACGGCCCTTAGCTTTCTAAGGAGCTCTTATAGATAGAGCTAAATCATATAAGTAATATAGGGTACTTAAAAGATTAAGGTACTAGATTAAAGAAGGGACTAGACTATCTCCTAGATTCTAATTATTATAGTATTATTATTTATAGTATTATTAGTCGTGATTAATAATCTTATAGTGTTATAGAATCTAAATAATAATATTACTTAGATTATTACTAGTGTATAATCTATAGAGATACTTAAACCTAAGTAGCACTTTATAATAATTCTAATCTTAATTAATAAAATAACCGGTGATAGCTATAAATGCTTATTTAAATAGAGATATCTAGCTATTAAGCGTAATTAAGATTTAGTATCTATCTAGGAGTTTATTAAGTATCTCTCGCTACTAGACTTCTACTAATATATTAAAAAGCTATCGTATTATCCGGGTAGATAGAATATTAAGCTTTAAGTCTATAATCCGAGCGTAATTAAGAAGACTTCTAAAACTAGTATACTTAATAATCCGAAATAGAAGCCTAGTAGTAGTTATAAATTTAAGAATTTTTTATTAAAAGGTAGACTTATCGAATAAGGAAGATATCTATATATATAGCTAAAGATATGTAAAGTATAAGTAAGGCTTCCTAGCTTATAGTGCCTAGCTCGGAGGGAAAGATAGACTATATTCTATAGAAGTTAATTAATACCCTACTTCTTTAAGCCTAAAGGCTTCGTATATATAATGCTTTTTATATATATCTTTATTAGAGACGTCCCTACTTAACGATAACTTAGATAAATTAGAATAGCCTAGTAGCGCCTATATATCACCTTAGGCTTACTAGTCTTCTTATATACGACTTAATTAAAGTAGTCCTAAATATTAGATATCTTTACTTACTTTACTATTAGATTAACTTCTATAAGTCCTCCTTCTCATTAAATTCTATCTTTAGCTACTACTTAATAAAACTCTTCTAGGAACTCTCTATATTAGGGTCGGTTAGGTTATCAAAAAAATATATTTGAACATGTCTTGATTCTTAGCCATTCAGGCCATATCTCACGGTGTGTATGTAAAGGATTGAAGCAGAAATTTGATTTAGCCATAAGGAAACAACTTGAACACTGAAAGCATACATATCGACAAGGATCGTACAACCTTGTTTGCAGGATTCCGCAGTTTTCTCATGATCCGATCCTTCCGGCAAGCCTCATTCCACTTGACTATTAAGGCCGAGCTGAATGTTTGAAGCTGAATGTTTTGAAAATCCTCTTCCAAAAGCTCACGGGTGACTTTGCGGTAGCATCATCAGTCATCTTCGAGATATTGGCCGTATCATGGGATGGAAGGGCTTGGCCAGGTTTCTTATTGATCTTGTCCACCGTTGCCGAGAGTTCGGCGAGCCGGTCACAAGAGCACGGAGAGTCGGAAGTGCAATCGCCAGCCCTCTCTGCTGGTTTGGTTGTCGAAGAGCATTTAGAATTGCATCCAGAATCTCTGTCCTGGCATTCGGCGTTGTACCCATGGTCCTGAGCCAGCTCATGTCGCATCTGCCGATTTGGGTCCCGCTTCAAAGAATCGTAAGTCCGTTTAAACTCATCATCAGTGAGTTTTTCAAGGGCGTTGTAGAGGTCGGTGTTGTGAGCCACGCGTCCTTTGCAAACATTTTCCATCCCGGTACACACTTGTGCCATCTCTGCGTGTATTTGACCTATTTGATGGAAAAATTCCGCGCTAAGATCGTAAGCTGGAGTTTGCACGGGCTTTTTGTTCTTCATCTCCTCGACCAAGTTGGCCTCCTCTGCTTCTAGCTCATCTACCCGTTGGAGTAATTTCCGGGAAGTATGCTCGTTTTCAATGATAGAGGTGAGTAAATCCTGGCCTGGCTTGCTTGAGTCGTATTGTGGAGGGCGATCGTGGCAGCAAGGGACTACCTTGGAGTCTTGGCTTTCAATAGAGGGTTCGGACATTTTCAGGGATGATTGAACGATTCTTGTATGATTAGATGTGGTATCAGGGAGAAAATATAAATTTTTTGAAGGGAGGAAAATCTAGGAAAGGGTTTCGAATGGCAGAAGAGATTTTACGAACCTTGGCTTCTGCTGCCCTAGCTAGCCGCCGCCTAAAATGGATTCCAGAGTTATGGTAGCCTACGCTACTAGACTAATTCGAGCTTTACTAAACTAGAAATTCTCTGCATGCCCCTTTCTATATAGCCGCTAATTCTCTATTAAGTATAGTACATGTTGTAGAGGGGTCCTTGTTCCGAAATTGGCAAAGGCTGGTTCATAAGTAGATTAACCTTGCAAACGAATGACGACCGCCCGGCTTTTACCTCAACGGGAAGTTCCTATAATATATCGATAGGCATAGCATACGACCTGACCGTAGCTTAGCTGAGTCTAGAATGAATTTATATGCATCTGGTAGAAGCGTGGACGGATAGGTACAATGAGTCTTAAAAGTATGACATAGCTATTCGTTCAAAATGTCTGTTTTTGGGAAGCCTTGGGCTAGGCTTCAGCGTTAGAGCGGGTCTTACGGTTTAGGTTGTCTGCAGCGGCAACAATAGTCAAAATTCAAGTACACTATGGGCATGATATGCATTCGGTAGCGACACAAGAATTTTCTGGAATATATAAACAGCCTTAGGTGAGAAAATCTCTTAATCTTTTAGTCAAGAAGCATGTCACTTATAGTGGGTAATTCTCTAGTCCCTCTCTCCGCCGCACCTCCAGTCGAGCTTTGGGATCAACACCCGCATAAACTCTATATCGCACTAGAGTCGAACAGTAACCAGGCTCTAACAGAAGATCGTATTTAAACAAGATGTGGGCTAAGTATAGTTTCAATTCAGTACCGGCAAAGAAGCGGCCAGGGCATATGTGCCTACCACCGCTAAACACATTATGCTCCAGACTTGATTGCACGAATTGACTTGCTTTGTCACCTGCACGGCGCCGCTTCAAGAAACGATACCCATCATATACCTTAGGATGCTCGTGAATATTTGGATTCCACATGTCGCTTGAGTCGACCATGATGTGTGAGCCCATGGGGAGTATCGTCCTAGCCGGAAGAGACGTTTCGCGAACAACCTTGCGCTCTAATCCCACTATCACCTAACGTCAGAGTGGATCATGTTCAATAACGTCATTAATACTTACCCGAAACTGGGATTTGTCTTTGTGATTCTTTCATCACGCTCTCGAGTAGTTCCATCTTTGCTAGGGCAGCGAGTCCAAGGCCCTGCTCTGATAGCGACCTCTTAATTCCCTGTCGGAGTTCTTCTATAACTTCTAGATGCCTAGCAGTATCGATGAGAATTTGTCTAAAGATTTCAGCAGTTGTGAAGGGTGCTATCATAGCCAAGGCAAGCTGGCCATCGCCCGTTAGGTGCTTGTTGCCGGGGACTTGCATAGTCCAGGCAACAACGTCATTGTATAGAGGCATTGCGGATCCCCGAGTCTCTGCAGCTTCCACTTCGCGTTTTCTCTTTTGAACGACCTCACGCATTATCACGCGAGCTCGGCGCACAAGGTCTCGGCATGCCGAGGTACACGGCAAAAACCATTACACAATCGGACGTAATGGTGCCCTCCACGCGCGAAGCTTAGGCACGGCAGCGAAAAACTCATGCACATAACTCTGAACGACCCTCTGCCACTCAATGTCCGTGGCTTTTTCCGGACCAACAAAAATCGATGCTGCTGCCCTCGAGATGATTCTGGTGGTATCTTTCTCCTTTTTGATGGTATGCTAGGTCTTGCTATTACCCCAATGATATAGCAGAGCTAGACTGATATGCTTATGGACAGTTAGCAGTATCTTTTCGTTTTGAGTTAACTTTGTCCGCAGCAGGTCAATTAACATTCTATCAGGGCTATAAAGTGTAGTCTAAGCCTCGAATCCCCGGAAGTGGGCAAAGTATTCCTCTCTGACCGGTTCTTAATGATCAAGGTCCCTGTTCGTCTTGACCAGTCGCTCAGTGCAGATAGCAGTACAATCTTCATACCACCCGGAACAAGCATCATAATAGGGCCGCCATGTTTGGCAAGACCTTCGGTCACTAGCTTTCTGGCATTTTCGTTGTATGTTCGATACTCTTTTCGACGAAAGAAGTCGCAAGGGTAATCATTCACGATTGGAAAGATTGGCTGCTGTTTTTCGAAATGGTAATATAAGGTAGCGACAACTGAAACCAGCGTCCATATAAGCCCGCGGGAGAATAGCTCGACCAGCATTGTAAGCTCTTGATAGTAGAATTGAGAATTGGAGTTCTGGAACAGCATCGGTTCGGCATAGAAAAACGCGTATAAATAAGGTTAGACAAAATATAAATAAGCTGCAATTAGTGCATCTTGCATAGTTAACTAATTTCGGTGCGTGTAAGCGACCTAGGTCAAGACTCACGATGAGTCAGTCATCTACATAATTTATGTTAGGCTACCAGGTAGGCCATATAGTGGGAAGCGGGTCTGACCCGTTACACCGGTGTATAGCAGATAGGACCTAAGTTCTCCATTATTGTGTTATCGTGCTCTAGTCCATTATTTTTTAAGAGAGCAACGAGAAGATCGAGTACCTCGAAAAAATAGGGGCATAGTAAAAAATAAGGTCCATCAAAAAAGTAGGTTGCAACATAAACAGTATTATGGGGCGAAGAGCTCCTTTAGGTATGGACTAAGCGTCGACTGAGTGCTCAATAGATGCCTTGGATAAATCCTGAGTAATCATTAGTGATGGATCAGTGAGCAGCCAATCACAATCACTGAGCACACACTGAGCACTCACTGAGCGCTCATTGGACCTCACTGATCTTCACGTGATGGCACTGAGAAGCTCCGTGAGTCTGGGCCCGGACTGAAATTTACTCAGAGCCTGACTCTGAGCGCCCTCATAAAAGCGGCGGCAGCTAAGATAGGAAAGCCCCACCCGGCAGAGGAAAAATGGTACGTATAGTGGCCTATGTATCCTACCATCCTAGGAACACAGACTACTCCCCACTTATGATGATTCTGATGCTTAAAAAAAGTTGTTCCTGCGCAGCCTCCTTACGATCGCAAGTGGAGTGTAGCAATTGACCATTCACACGGCGTGGCTGATGCGGGTTGTGCTATTATTATTGTCTCTGCTGGTGCTGATCATTGCCTACAGCTATGGTGGATCAGGTCCCTTATTATTGAGTGGCAAGGAAACCCTTTCCACGGGTGGTAGTATACTAGTATACTGCGTTGACAGCTGTCAGTTTGTTTTAGAATAATTAACTATACTATATAGCATACTGTAGTCTATAGTCTATAGTATTTAACATATACTACTCCGTAGTTATGCTGGGTGCGGTACTTACACCCTGTGGCAACACCCGAGAGTCTGCACGTCATGATTGCGGTGCATAGTCACGGTAGTGGGAATAATAGGCGGCGAGATTATTCTAGGTCGCGGGGGTGGAAAAGGGCTAGAAGCACACTATTACAATTAAGCTATGAACTATACTGATACATCATACAGAAGAAATAAAGTATGTACTAAAAGGAGGTCGGGTTCAATAGTTAAGTGTACTTCGAGGTATCTGTCAAAGGTAACTCTTGACTAGGTTTGATTATTATCTACATAACCATAATGTATACGGAGTACTGTACCAGCAATGACTTGAGCATCATTTCAACATGACACACCCCACTAACTGTGGCAATATCATGTGGGATATACGAACCCGCCAATAATCGTGCGCTTCTGGTGTATCCGCAACAGTCTGTGTAGTTTAGGCCATCGATGCTGGTCAGCCCTAGCTGAGTCTGCGGGGGCCGGGGCTGCTAGGTTTGAGGGTAAGATCAAAGGAAACTATTTCTATAATCTACAGTAAGAACATCAGGGGCTGTCCAAACTGATGAGATAAGCCTCTGTACTTCCAAGTTCGAGGTCCACTACTGACAAGCCTTGAAGCCAAGAATTGCCAATCCTGTGGACACTCCCATGCTATCCAGAACCAGCCCCAACTACTCCAGAACAAAGATCTACCATCTACTGTATTCACACATTGACATTTGCGTAAAAAAACTATTTATAAATTTAGAAATGTATATATACTAAAGATTACATCACCAGACACATCATACATAGACTCGTCTCACATAGACTCGTCTCACATAGCCGCCCAGCAGCCCACAAAAAGGCACCGGCGACCTAGACGATGCGCGCAACGCAACGCAATGCAAGTTCGGATATCATCATTCGAGAAACGAGAAAGAAGAAAAACAAAATCACAAATAAATCACAAATCTATTTACAGTATCTTTACTGCGGGGCCTAGCCTAGTGCTGGGCCTGAGAAGCACGACGAATCTCCTCCTCACGGGGAGCCTCGGGCATGGGGTCATCAGCGTCGAGGGCATTCATGTCATCCTCCTTGGCGTTCAAGTGACGGAAGATAATGAAGAAGATGATACCGCACAGGAACGAGGCAACAGCCAGACCGACGAACATCCACATAATAGCGGGATCGAAGGCGGCGGGGGTCAGGGCCTCGGCGAGGGCGGAACCGAACGCGTTGGTGAGGAGGTACATGGACTGGACGAAAGACTTCATGGAGGGGGGTGCCTTGGTGTAGGCGTACTCGAGACCGGAAACGGAGGCGAAAATCTCCGAGATACCGATGAACATGTAGGCGGGGGTTTGAATGGCGATGTGCACGTTGTTACCGTAGGCGGTGCCGTCGACCTCGGAGGCAGCGCAGAGCGGGTGGCCGTAGCAGGGGCCTGCAGAGTAGATCAGGTGCTGGACGATGGCGGCGTACATCATGGCCAGGGAGGCGACGATGAAACCCAGGGAGATACGGGTGATGGGGCGGAAGGGGATGCGCAGACGGCGCATGAGGGGGTAGACGACTGTTTCGAGCAGGGGGATGAAGACGATGATGGAGATGGGGTCGAAGTTCTGCATCAGATCGTTGGGGATGCCGTGGCCCATCATCTGGCCGGCCTGGGTGACGAAGTTACCGGAGAACTGGCCGTAGACGACCCAGTAGATGGGGTAGAAGGCGAAGACGCGGCAGGCGACGAGGGCGCGCTTGAGCTCGTCGATGAAGTGGTCGTCCCAGGGGAGGGAGACCTCGACACCGGTGTGCTCCAGCTGCCAGCTGGGCTTTGGGGCGTCCATGTTGCGGTTGCGGATCATCATCCAGAGAGCCTTGAAGGCGTCGGTGATGATGGAGCCCTGGGGAGGACGGACGACGTAGTACTTGCGGCCCAGGAGGAGGACGAGAGTACCGGCGGCGAACATGCAGAGACAGAGGAGGTAGCCTGACCAGAAGCCGATGTACAGCTCCATGTAGGGAGTGGCCAGCAGGGACAGGGAACCCAGGTTAATGCAGCCGTAGAAGATCATGTAGATACGCTGGATGGTCAAGGCAGGGTCGATGATGACGCGCTCACCCTTCTTGGTGGTGGTGAGAGCCATCTTCTTCCGCTTGTACTGATCGGCAATCAGAGGAGCGACGTTACTCTTGATACCACCAGTACCGAGACCGATGACCAAGATCGCAACGATGAAACCACCCATACCAGCACCGTGCTCCAGAGCAGAAGGGATGGAAGTGCAGACCAGAATCAAGAGACCGACGAGATAGACACCGCAGAACAGGACAATTGTCTTGTACTTGCCCAGGTACTGATCAGCGACAATGGCACCAATGATGGGAGTAACATAGCACCAGAACTGGAAGAAAGTGGTCAGACCAGTAGCACCCTGGTGACCCATACCAAGGGCACCACGGCCCTGGCTGCCATCCAGAGGACGCAGGACATAGTTCTGGAACAAACCAGACATGCCGTAGTAGGTGAAACGCTCGCACAGCTCGACAATGGCAACCAACCAGGCCGAGACGGGCAGGTTCTCGGCGATGTGACGCAGAGAGCGCTTCTCATCCTCGGTGGGTTCACCACCATCGGGGGTCATGGAGAGGTTCTCCTTGTCCATATCCATGGTGGCCTTTTCGTTCAGGACAACCTGCTGCTCAACGGGGACGGTATCATTGTAGGTAGGAGGGCTGTAGGCGGGAATCAGTTAGACAAGCTGAACTAGTCGACGAAGCAAGCCCTAAGCTGGGGCACCTGCGTAGCTGAAAGCTTTTCCAGGAGATCCAATGCTAGTAGGGTATAGGGCAAAAGATATCTCGTCCAAAACATACCGAGTAACCTCAACCTCGTGATCCGCAGTCGACATGGCGATAGTAGGTCCAGGAGATTAACCTTCTCTTCCAAAAGTAACACAGGGACGAAGAGAAGAAGAGAGAAAGAGGAAAAGACGACCGTGACCAGTATACATATATAGCCAATTTTTATTACCCAACGGACCCGAGGTCGTGGTGGAGAAAATTCCGGACTGTTTCTTATCGGCGGATGTACCGAAGGGCAGAAAAAAAAATACTGTAATATAAATTAAACGAATAAGAGAGAAATAGTCAAGCCGAGTCAAGTTCTCTTGGTACGGTGGTAACTGGTAACAGGACAAGGGCCCCCGGGGTTTTGAGAGTGGAGGTTGTATTTCCGCTCCCACTTTTGGAAGGCGATAAGTAGAGAAAGAAAAAAGAGAAAGAAAAAAAAAAGCCCCAATCCAATCGAATCCAATAATCCAACCGTGGATGCGATCGGCAGGATCAGTTCGACTCGGGGCGAATGGCTGTGCTGCGATGGCCAAGAGCCCCACGAAATCAATCAAATGTAACCCCAGAAGGACACTCGCACGGAAGCGAACAAGCTGCTTGTTGATATGAGATATGCTGAGAGATCCTGATATGCTGATACGCCGAGAATTGCCTGGTCAAAAATTGGTTCATAGGGGGGGGGGAACAAGCAACGCTGCAGGATTCAGCACTGTTTCACAAAGTCTTGGAAGTCTTGGCAGTCCGCCGATGGCGTTGGTGGTGGAGGTTCTCAAAGGGAAAAATCAAAAAACCCCCGTGCCGTTATGCCGTCCGCCGTACCTGAACTACCAAACCCCCAAGACAGGACTAGTATAGTGTCCACTTTCTAATCGCCAACAAATAACATCGTGAAATGCCAGTCGGAGAATGCCGGTGGGTGGTGGAAATTTTGGTTTCTGATTCGAGCTGCTTCCGGTACCACCACCGCCATGGTACATACCGAGTCGAAAACGCTCTCCGGGTTCGCCACGAGGCAAATCGAGGAGAAAATGGATCACTTTCCATAGAATCTTCCGATCAGACACGCTCTAGTCCGGAGTCCACTCTCCGGAACTCCGCCATGATAGACGCGGTATGGCTCATCGAGATGACTCGGCAATCTGGGATGGGTTTTGCGACCGAGTGGAAAACCGATTCGAGTCATGGAAGGGGACCCGTAACCGTGTGGGCGCGTCTGTTTACTCCGGACAGCGGACACTGTTGGAACTTCGGGGACTGTGCGAACAGTGGGCAAGACGGGATTAGAGTCGCTTGTACCTCCCTACAGCGGGGGGTCATTTTCGGCTTTGAAATCAACCTGGGCGAATGACAGATCAATCAGGACAGCCGACGCGCCTCCACGGCCCGCGACCGAGGCCAATGATGAGGCCCGGAGATGACAATCTGCGATGAGAGGAGAGGTCCAAAGTAATTCCCAGTACATTCTCAGTATCGGTTCCAATGTTCCATAGTGTACTCCATCGTACTATCCAGCCGGCTCGTATGGTCTGATCCGCTTAGGCCTTGCTCCAAGAGGGTCTCCGGGGAACAACCGCATTCGGATCAGAGTAGAGCAAACACAGGCCAGCGCTGCCGTGCGCCTGTCTCATTGTCTCCTCACGCAAGGATGACCCTCGGGGATACCGGGGCAGCAGGCAATGGGGCACTCGCGGTCAACTCGGTCAAATCGTTACATGGCGGCTGATTGCGCCAGGGACTTGCCAGGTTCAGCTGGTTTCTCCCGCCACCCTGTGTAACTGTAAACCTTTACAGTCCAGGTACAAGAATCGTACAGGAGTCTCCATAGTGTGTATCTGTACTGCAACGTTGGGGCCGTTCCCCGCGTCTCCCCCAAGAGAGCTTATCAGTTGGTTGACCAGCGAATCAAACAGATGTGAGTTTCGACGATGTCTCAGAAACCCGTAAGCCTGACACGATACTACCCCGGAGTCCGCTGGGTATTATCGTGTGGGGAGATCAAAGGAGATCCGACGCATAGCGATGGGCAACAAAGCCATGCGCAGGGGGAGAACCAGCAGGAAGTAGAGACGATCTCCAGTCCTGCGCAAGCCGCCAATAGCCCAACCAAATGATGCCCTAATTGTGCTGAATGGACGGACTTGACGGGGATCTCGGTTTCGGGGTGAAGTTGCTGTTAGGCGTGCCGTACAGGGGACCTCGTGCAGTGCGCAGCGGACATATTACTGTACGCATGGTATGCACTATGCACCCCGTACCCATCATACTGTAGTGGTCGGATCGCAGGTTCAGGGCATATGAGTTCCGGGGTAATTTCTCTCTCGTAACAGCGCGGTCGGGGGAGATTTGGCGACGACGGGCAGGTGGAGTCTGGCGCTGCCAAGACACCGTTCAATGATAAGGTGATTTCTGGTTGTCGTAGGAATTGGTCATGGTAAAGGGTGGGAAGAGGATGACCTCTTAGAAGAGGTCACATTTCGAATGAAAAAGAAAAGTAGGGGGTCAAAAAGCGACACTTTTCAACAACCAAGAGAGAAGAGTTTCAAAAAGAGTTCAGAGAGAAAAGCTCCGCGATCAACGGGGGGAACTCACCTGCATAAATAAAAGCACGACACAAGCCCCAAGAGCCCCAAGACCCAACTCCAAGGGGGAAAAAAAGCCCCAGGCTATGGCTTATCGCTCCGACTTCGCTGCGGTTCCACCAACGAGAGCAATCGGGACAGTCTTGACCGGCTAGTCACCTACGAAGGGCGTAGTTCCAAGCCCTTGGCTGCACCGCACGGCTGATATTCTGGTGGGAAAGGAGGGGGAACAAACTCTCATTGCGCCCAGGGGGCCCCAAGGTCCAAGAGAGCCGAGAGAAATACGCCACTTGGCAAGAAATTTCCAAAGGTCACCAAACGTGGTGGCTTCGTGGCTGCTTGAGCCGTTGGTGGCCTCCGGGGTTCCAACGGAGCACTCCGGGAATTTGCAATGCACAAAGGACAATAAGCATTCGATTAAAGTTGCATATCGACGTCTTGGCGAGATGATCTCTCACGACATCCAATCATCGACTGATGATGACTAGTTGCACACGACATATGTACATTGTACTACTACTACTACTACTACTACTACTACTACTACTACTACTATACTACTACTACTACTACTACTACTACTACTACTACTACTACTACTACTACTACTACTACTACTACTACTACTACTACCCCAACTACCCTACAACTCTCTACTCCGTACAACATAACTCGTTGCATGATTGCGTGGCCTACCCTCTCAAGTCCCAGCCGAGTCATCTCGACCCCAACATCCCCCCTATCCATGTATGATCCATCGGCGATCAATCCTTCTTCGGATCCAAACCCCAGATCCAATCCCCTTCAGGCTTGTTGAGGACCTTCCTCGCTCTCTCTCTCTCTCTCTCTCGGCCATCATTGGCGCCCAGAGGAATTACCTTGAAAGGCACCGGCCGAAATCGCTGGAGCTCATTTCTGGTCCTCTCGTCCGTCGGTGAAAATTGATATTGCGACATCGTCGGCCACTCAGCATTCGCGTGGTGGACCGGGGAGTGTCGGGGATTCTCCGTAGAGCTTCTCCATTTCTTTTTTGGACGCGTTGTACTTGGGCCAGTCAGGTACCCGAGATTATTCCTTGACGGACGAGACTCGGGGGCAAATGGTTCGTTGGAAGTATGACTAACAGAGGTCTCCAACCTTCATAACTAACTAACTAACTAGATTATTGACCGACTACAGTACAACTTTTTGACTTCATACCGACACGGCGATTGAGGTTTAAGTATCTCTTTCGATGAATGATGACTGGGGCTGGCCTTGCACTGCAAATACTCATGTCTATGATCCAGTGATTGTCCCAACTTGGTTGGCCTCTGTCAACGGTCAACGACATTGGTCGACGCTGCCAGCCTTGCCAATAAATAACGTAGTGACTCATTAAATTACTCACAGGTCATGACAACTCATTGGAGGTAACCGGAGGCTGTCCTCCGTCTTCGGGCTTATTCCTACATACTAACTAATGCCTACTTCGTCATGCCGGCGAGGCGAGGACCGATGCTGTCTCGGCAGTGATCTGCCGGCAATGCATGGAGAGTGCTGCTGCCTGCCTCCAGCCAAAACTTCTTCATCCTAGCAGCACTGATTTCCTTCGCGGACATCCTTGTCTATCAACCTCGTTCTCACAATCTTGAGGGGTGAATACTATATCAAGACTCGTTGGTCCTGGTGTACATCTCGGTGACTGTCGAGGCCAGGGTGATAGATACATCGGCATGGAATAGGAAAGCCCCCGTGCAGACTAATAAGGGTATGGGAATGATTATGTCGATATCGGCGATTATGTGGAAACATCCGGCTCCAGATCAGGTGATGATTTGGGTTTATGCATTCTTTATCACTTCCCTCTTCTTGCATTCTAGTTCAGGAATACCATGCCACTCACTTCTCCTACCTACACTTCGGACAGCGGGCATCACTCTTCATCCGATCAAATCATCTCATTCAAACACAGCTCCCTTTCCAATCCCCCCTTCTCCCTCTCCCGCACGATAGCCCAAAGTCCCAACGGAGCCATAATCCCTCCCTGTAGAACAATCTCAATCAGTCAAACTGTCCGGCTCCTCCCCTTTCCAGGCTCAAATCACTCACTGAAGTCAACTTCAACTCATACCCTGGATCAATAACCCACTCAATCCTCCTCACCATCTCAAACAACAAAATCTTCATCTGCAGCACCGCAAACCCCTGCCCCAAACACTTCCTCGAATGCGCATTAAACGCAATAAAATGACACTGCGTCGTCTTACTCCGCACAGCACCCTGAATACTCTTCACATCGCTCCCCCATCGTTCCGGAATGAATTCCCGACAGTCTGATCCCCAGATGTTCGGATCCGTATGCACGCCAAAGGCATTCCAGCCTACCCACGTATGATTTGGGATGGTGATTTCGCCTCCTAGGCTGGATTGGGAGGTTGTTACGCGGTTGATTAGTTGCGAGACAGGCGGGTATAAACGGAGTAGTTCGAGGATCACGGCGAATAAGTAGGGTAGGGAATTGACTAGGTCTGTTGTTGGATTTTCGGAACCCGTGGCTAGGATCTCGGCTCGTAGTTTTTGCTGGATGGATTGGTTTGTGCCTAGGACCCAGAATGTTGAGTTGAGGAGTTGTTGGGCGTTTTCGTGGGCTGTTAGGAAGGTTACTTTTAGGTTGGCGCGGTATTGTTCTTCTGTGATGCGGTTTTCTTTTAGGGCTCGGTCGAGGTAGTCGACTACTTGGTCGCCGTCGGGGTTTTGGTTTTGGTGGTCTTGCGGGTGTGTTGGTCGTTGGCGGACTGTGCTGCAGAGGAGGTCGCCGAATTCTTGCATGATGGTGAATGCGATTTTGCGCTGGCGGAAGAGGAAGGGGTATCGATCTAGGTCGGGGAAGTTGAAGAAGAGGGGTTTGAAAAGGGTCTTTTTGATGATTGTTTGGAGTTCTTCTAGGCGTTGGTTTGGTCGTTCTAGCGCCTGTTATAGAGAAGGAGGTGTATTAGCAGGATATCCAACACGGGAACCTTAACCTTAACGGGGATGTATATCATCCAACCTCAAGATCAACTCCCATAAAACTAATCCCCATACAACTCAACGCCCACCGTTGAATAATCGGATTCACAAGCACACCCACCCCATCCCCAAGTCTCCCCTGTTCCTCTAACAGAACATCCACGAACTTCCTCGACTTCTCCAACAACGGCCCCGAATCCGTAATCCTTCTCTGCAAACCAGGTTTCATAATAGACGTATACAACCGCCAATTCACCCCATGACTATTAATAATATTATCTCCGACCAACGCCGCAATCACACTCCACGGAATCTTCTTTTGACTACCCGCCTTGGCGTAGACATCTTCGTGTCGAAACATATCCACCAGGAATTGTGGCCGCGTGGCGAGGACGTTCCATCGTCCGGCGAACCAGATCTTGACCGCGCCGTGGGTTTCGAGTGGTTGGCGGAGCCACCGGTCGTAGATGGTGTCTTGACCCATGTCGCTCCAGAGACCGAGGAGGGAGATGTAGATTGGCACGGTGGGGATGTTTCGGGGCATGGAGGGCGGGATTCGGGTGTACCAGTATAGGAGGAGGATGGTGGTGATGAGGAGGGTGAGGATGCTGCGCATCCAGGTGAGTTCTGGGAACCATTCGATCATGTTGGATGTCACTAATGTGCTAGATGCTAATGGTGAATGGTATAGTCAAATCTCTTAAGAAAAGAGTCTTTGTCTCAAGTGTTGCAATTCTCTCAACTCCTGTCTCGATCACGCCTGACCTGATCAAAACGCAGAGAAGATCGACTGTAAAAACCAACATACCCCGGCTATTTTGGGGAACCATCCTTTAACTATAGTCTAGAATTCCTCTGCCACATGCTGTGCTGAGAAGCCACGGTGACTTTGCTGACTACCGCCGCTGCGAATTCGAGGAATCACAGTTCTGGATGGGCATGTTTGGGAGTACAAACTCGGACCTTTTCCTGAGGTAAGAGATAGGCTGACAGTGCTGAGTATTCCTTTGTGCCACCTGCTCAACGGTCTCCCCGTTAGAATATATGTGGACTATTGACCTGCCCAGTGATGATGGGATTTGATTCTAATCAAGTCCAGATATTCATCTACGCCCAATGATAAAACTGTGAGAATCGTTCGAGGATCAGAGATATGAAAGAATTAAGAGAATTAAAATCACCACTTTGAGGGCTACTATTAGAGAAGTAACGATATGTATGCTTCTATTGCTTTACATTCATCATCTCTGACCCAGTCAAGGTTCCAGGATGGAGGTAACCTTGATACAGATGGATATCTATCAGCCTTCGTCTCCTGCATAGCTAGTATTCCATTCCCACTGAATCCCCCCACAAGGTACTCTCAAACGTGCAATAAAAGACGAGTCCAACCTTATAGATAGTATGGTGACTATCGCTATGGTCTCTGTTCCGATTATGATTGTCTCTGGTCCGCGTGTATATTTTCAACCTCTCAGCGTATATCAGATTTCTCGACCACGGAGCCGCCCCCGCTTGATTCCTGTAGTACCTAGGTTCCTTCGCTATATCCCTCTAAGCTACCTGGGTGGTAAAGAATTGGTTAGATGAATTTGTAATAGTCTAATATTTAGACTAAACTGACCTTGACACGAGGTACCCGCCTAATATGCCCGGGTTGACCACCTCGGCCTCGGGCGTGGATGCTGCCTAGGCAGCCTTTACCTAGGTATCGGAATATAGAAACAATACTACTACCTAGGTATACAATTGGGAAAACCGAGTCACGACATATGTCTCATAAAATGCGATTAGTAGAGTAAGATACATGTCGCAAGGAATCAGGTCGTTACTGCAAAGAAAAAAAATAAAAATGCAGCAGGGCGAAGAGAGACTGGGAATCATCAACTTTTTCGGGCATCATCCCCGGGCAAAACCCCTCGTTTCCTCCTGAAACATCCCATCGAAAGTCTCTCCCCCTTCATCGTAAATCTATCTTCGGCTTCACGCCCCCATCCGCATCTGCACCTGCGTCAGCATCTGCATCTCATGCATACTCCCCGGCTCCCCCCCCCCCTTTCCATCCCTGGGTATTGGCGACGGGGGGAAAGCGAACCTTCAAAAAAACGAAAAAGAAAAAAAAATCCATCGTTCACGACGCTTTTTTAAACGGTGTACTTGGCCTTGGCACGGGTGCTGCCGCTGTGTGCGCTATCGGTGTGACCGGAGAACTCGACGACATCCGCCTCCTTAAGACGGAGGACGTCCTTGAACCGCCGACCGATCGCCTCAAGTACCTCCTTACCCTGTGCGGGTGTGCGAGTGGTCTTGTCACCGGGAATGCTCTTGCCCACGGTGCGAGTCCACAGACCGATACGGTAGAAGCCCTTGCGCACGTTCACGACCACACCCATGACCTCGTTGTCGCCGTCGCCCTCGAGGGTCTCGCCGATGGCAGAGAGTTGTGCGTGCAGCCACAGGTCGTCGATGGGGACGGACCGCTTGTCCTTGAATTGGTATGACCACTTGCCACCGTGCTTGTTCTGGGGGTCCTCCCACTCCGGTCGTACGCCCTTCTTGAAGAGGTGGTAGTCCGCCTTGAGGCCCAGCTCGGAGGTTGGCGTGATGTTGTTCTGTATAGAGAAAGGTTCTAGTTAGTATATGTAAAGTATGACCGGACTTTGTGGCGGAGTAGATTTGGGTTGGAAGTAACATACGTAGATGCCCCAGAATTCCTCGACGGAGCTGAATGTGACGACCTCCTTCAGCAGATCATTCCAGTTATCGCCCTAGATGAGACAAAGTCAGCCCTTCGATCCGTCACATCGATTCTCAGCGATTCTCACCTTGCCGGAGGGAGGCTTGGTGAACCAGAGAGTCCACTCGTGCATAAGCGGGTGCTTGACGTTGAAGTTCTCGGGGTTGTGGAAAACGGTGATCGCCTCGTCGGATGAGGTAGCGACCGCGGGCGCGGTGTTCTCATCAGTCACAGCGTGACCATTCTCTGCGACGGCCGCCATGGTGAAGTTGGAGTTTGTGGAGAGAGTTGAGAGAGGAAGAAGGAAAGATTCAAAGGGAGGCGGGAGGCTTGAAAGCAAAGGCGGCGGAGGGGAAGATTTTCGGGTCCGGAAGGCGCAAGAAATCGGGGAAGAGGGGGCCGAGTTTGCGACAAAGAAGAGAGAGAATCGATCGGAAAGCGAGTGATCGAGTATCAGAGGAGGATAATCTGCTCCAGGCAGAGAGCGATAGAGCGTGGAGAGTGGGCGACACAAGGAAAAGGCCCGCAGTGGAAGTTTTGAAGTTCAAGATGCGGCAACACAAAAAACTGCTTTGCCTCTTTGGGTCGGGCCGAAGCAGCCCTAATACTAGCATACTATCGTGCAGTAGTGAACTTGGGGAACTATCATGAACTATTGCAACTATTTCTTGCCTGCATGCAGATATTTAGAACTCAATCTTTCTTCTGATTCTATTAAGTTTATCAGTGTATTTTTCCTGATAACTCGCTGGAAATTACAAGTCCCAAATCCCCAAAAAAAGCAGCATGTCCCTTGTAGATAAACCCAAGCAGTGTATATAGCCCCAAATGAATCAAACCCAAACAGCGACCGTGGAATCCCTCTATAGTAAATGCCAATGGTATCGCCAAAATCAAACAATGGATAATGTAGTAGAAGATGGAGGAGATGCTGCAACCTGTTCTTTTCTTCCCTCCGGTTCACCATTTACTCCTCGCCGCTGTTCATCAAGCTCAGGAAGCAGTTCCACCCTGCAGACAGATTAGTACTTGAATTCCAGACCCTTCCAAGAAAACACATACCTAAGCTGACAATGTTGACCACCAACACCCGCAGCTCCAGGGGCACAAAGGCAAAGTTGGCGCCCTGGACAAAAGGCCAGACCATCAGGTTGGCCTTGTACGCAGGCGCAAAGGCATTCTTCCACTTCTCGATCGGGTCAATGCCTTCCATTATAGCCATCGAGGATAGGAAGCAGGTCAGCTGGACAGGCGCAAAGAACATTTGATCGGCAGCGACGCGGGCGGCGGTGGTACTGGCAGTGCCCTTGAGGACGACATGGCGCTGGAGGATACCGAACCAAGCGGTGGCGACAGGACCGAAGACAGCTGGGAGAGCAAAATGATTAGCGACTAGACTTTAGGGTCAGCTGGAGGGATTGCAGTCGTACCTCCACCGTAGAGGGCCATGCGCCCGGTGCGAGCAAAGTCGTGCTTCTCAAGACCTCTCCGGTCAACAGCCTGTTGGGCTAGGACATCACCGCTGCCAAACAACACCTGGGTATGTGAATTAGATCGGGGCGCATTGGATCGAATTGGTGAGGAGGAAGGTGGAGGGATTGGAAGGACTGGAGGATCGTACAGCGCTCGTAATGCTGGCTGTGAGAATGGGCCTCTTGGCCAATTTGCTCTGGTACCTGTGTTCAAATCAGTGAGCGACTGTTTTCCGCGGCGAGGAGGCGATGGGCGGAGAGCAAGATAAAGAGCTTACCAGCGCAACATTGTGTATGTTTGTGCGAAGGACAGACGGAGAGATATGCGGAAAAAGGATGGAAGGACAGGCGAGTCAATTCGGTGGCCAGGGAAGAGGAAAGACGTCAGAGGGTCATAGGCAAGTCCAACTTGCCAACGGGAGGGGGAACGATCTCCATCTTTAAATTGCGGAGACCAGTTTTTTGGACGGGGTTCGCCCGGCCTGGAAATTCACCCGCCTGGGGCGGCAAGACCCAAACAGGATTCGGATTTCTTTTTTTTTTTTGGACGGCTCATGTGATGTCTTTTTTTTTTTGTTTATGGATCTATGATATCTCCGAATGGGGTATACCGGAGAAGGGGGAGAGTCGATACCTCGCATAGTAGTGTACTTATATGTATGTAGATTGTATGCAGGAATCGAATCTATACAGATGGTCATGGATGCATTTTACTCGAATAATCCTGGAGAATAATCATTAGGATTACTTGGGTCAAGTATTATACAGTATGACCTAGATACTCTGGATATACCCCTATCAGCCCCTGTGTAAGGAGGACTACATACTATTTGTCTTTGTATATGATAACCTGCGTCACTGGGCTCGAGACGGGCCCATGAATTGATCCAAATCAGTCAGCTGACCCTGCCCCTGGAAAGCCAAAGTGCACGTGCCATCTCCCGTCATTCCTTGGTCCCCGCCCCATCTTCAAGGTTGAACTTCCCAATTCGGACGTTAGGGCTTAGGGCTACCTCTAGGGCTGCCCACCCAAGTTCCTGCCCGCTCGCTTAGCCCACCCGAAATTTCGGCCAAACAAGTCCGTCCAGATCGAACCTCCGACGACCCCATCGACCACCCTTTTTCGACAACCTCATCTGTCGCTCATACATACAACATGGCTGACGCTGCTCCCCGTGGACGTGGTGGTTTCGGTTCGCGTGGCGACCGTGGTGGTGACCGTGGCCGTGGTCGTCGTGGCCGTGGCCGTCGTGGTGGAAAGCAGGAGGAGAAGGAGTGGCAGCCCGTCACCAAGCTCGGTCGTCTCGTCAAGGCCGGCAAGATCACCAGCATGGAGCAGATCTACCTCCACTCTCTGCCCATCAAGGAGTACCAGATTGTGGACTTCTTCCTCCCCAAGCTGAAGGATGAGGTTATGAAGGTACGACAGACACCAGCACCAAACACACCATGCACGAAATACGCAAGGAGGAATCGGGAAGAAATCGCATTTTCGAATGCATTTGGGAGGGGAATTGCGCCATGCGATTAAGCAGAGTGCACTTACACCTTTGAGGATCTTCAAGATTTCGCGCAATTGAAGGAACACATGCAATTTGATCCAGACCTCAGTTGACTGACATACTCTTCTTCCACCACCTACAGATCAAGCCCGTCCAGAAGCAGACCCGTGCCGGTCAGCGTACCCGCTTCAAGGCCATCGTCCTCATCGGTGACGGCGAGGGTCACATCGGTCTCGGAATCAAGACCTCCAAGGAAGTCGCCACTGCCATCCGTGCCGCTATCACCATTGCCAAGCTCGCTGTCCTCCCCGTCCGTCGCGGTTACTGGGGTACCAACCTCGGTGAGCCTCACTCTCTGCCCGTCAAGCAGTCCGGCAAGTGTGGTTCCGTCGCTGTCCGTGTATGTATACTCCGAGCTCCCACCTCGAATTCGAATTCGAATTCGAGAAAACGCGTGAAATGCGCAAGACCACAGAACATTGGAACTAACGATATTTTCTCCTTGTTTAGCTCATTCCCGCCCCCCGCGGTACCGGCCTTGTTGCCTCCCCCGCTGTCAAGCGTCTGCTCCAGCTCGCCGGTGTCCAGGATGCCTACACCTCCTCTTCCGGTTCCACCAAGACCCTCGAGAACACCCTCAAGGCCACCTTCGTTGCCGTCGTCAACACCTACGGCTTCCTCACCCCCAACCTCTGGAAGGAGACTAAGCTCATCCGCAGCCCTCTGGAGGAGTTTGGTGATGTCCTCCGCCAGGGCAAGAAGTACTAGGTTATTGGGAATAATGCTAGCATGATTTAAAGTTTCCGAGCCTCCACAAAATACCACTATCTTCTCCATCTTCTCTCGGGCTGGCAGGATAAAACAAAAAAAGTGTGGCTCTCGGGCTCCGGGTGTCCATGGATGTTGTACTTATCACGGGAAAAGGGTTCACAAAAATAGCAAAGTCAGCCTTCTACCAGCCAAAACAGGATGGTTTCTCGTGGTACTACGTGTGCATATTGTGTAGTTGTAGTCAACTCGTATCAGGTATCAGATATTAGCCATGTTGAAACTCGAATTGCCTATTTTAGGCTTGAACAAGATCTACGCGACTCGTTAGTGTCTCCACGGGGCTTTATGGTGGAGGCAGGTGGAGTATCGAAGTATACTTCTATCGATCAACACTTGCCATATACTTCCGCCTCTAAACTTGCACATTTATGTGTACTCGAAAGGATAGCCTCGAGTCAGCCCTGCTTGATCAACGAACGTACAAAGGGATTTGGTCAAAGCCTTTGCTTGAACTAGGAGTTGTCTCCAGACAAAGCCAGAATTAACATGCAAAGAGTCATGGCTCCTTGTCTAACATACCCCCCATTTCTTCCGCCTAATTCTACTTCAGATGGAGATGTAGTTTTAGGATTTCATGACTGGTATTGAGAATGTGATCTTCTATGATATTACACTGAATGAGCAGTTATATTGGAGGATACTGTTATTTTGGAACCTCGATGACCCTCACTTGTAGTGGTGCTGTCCCAAGGCCACACCCCAAATAGGAAGGCAGAAGAAGCTTCTCCTATTTTGAAGCGCTCACCGTCGTACTTTCTATCTTTCTCTTTCTCTTTCTCTTTCTCTTTCTCTTTCTCTTTCTCTTTCTCTTTCTCTTTCTCTTTCTCTTTCTCGTCATCTTCCTCTTCTCCAACCTCCCAACCTCACTTTCACGTCACTTCCAGACTGACTTTTCAAGCAACGCCCACCACCGTTCCTCCACTATGGAGGAGCATCCTCAGCACTGGAGACACACCCTGATGGGTTGGGACTTTTGGCAAGATGCAAAGCAGTACGAGGACAAGATCAGCCAAGAGCTGGACATCGGTAAGGTATACCACGAGCATGGTTCACATTTCTCCCTTGGACCATCACATCTCTCTCATCACTGCAATTCTGAAGTCTGGTATTAACTCTCTCTCAGCACTCGATCCGGATCTTCCCAAGCGCTTCCCATTCAATCTCGGCCCCGAGGAAACTCCCACCAAGAGACAGCGGCGTCTGAGTATGTCCGATGCAGGAAAGACTGGCCTCCAGCGTCACGCCTCTCTCTCCACGGGGGTGTCTCGGTTCAGGGCCCACGAGCGCCGCAGACGATCACCCTCCCCTCGCAAGATGATGGCATCTGCGATGAACGCTCTCACGTGTCGAGGCACGACCCCCACGATGCCTTCTGCTCTTCGACTTGCACGATCCTCACCGTGTAAACAACCGGATCTGCCGCCAGGAGTTATCGTCAAGACTCGTGAAGTGTCCCCTTCACCTGCTCCTCCACTTTCTCGCCAACCTTCACCTCCCGTGGATGACTTTGCGACTGCAAAGAACCCATTTATCGGGTTCCGCGGTGGTTCAACTTGGTCGGATCTCCTTCGGACAAAGAAGACACTAGGCCTGGACCTGTTCTGGCCACACAGCGAAGAGTCGGATGAACCAGTTCGTTTGGAAATTAATGAGCTGAAACCACTCTGCCAGTTTCGTTCCCTGCGCTCGCTGAAGATCACCGGCATGTTGCAATCTTATCAATCTTACATCTGGCAGACTGCCTGGCTCAACCTTGACCTGGAAGAGCTGTCCCTGGAGATGGCGCTAGAACCAAAGATTGACAGTGCCATACACGCAGCACAGTGGAAACTCATCGGAGACGGATGGAAGATGGACAAGAAACAATCTGCTGAGCCGGCGTACCAGTAAGTTGTCACATTACCGCGAGTGGAGATAGAGGAGGCCGCTAATAAGATAACTTCTAGTGGAAACCTCGGCGATGGCGCATTACACCCTGATATTGGCTGCGGCGAGTACCTGGATAAGCACAGTATCGAAAAGGCCAAGATCCTGGCTATGGCGATGGGCCGAACATCCAAGCGGCTCAGTATCAAGCATCTGACTCTTTCCGGCTTCGTCGTGGACGCGGACCCCTTCCTGAATTGGTTCGATGCAGAGAAACTGGAAAGTATCAGATTCAAGGGCCAGTGTGTCGATGCCGGTTTCTGGCTGCCACAATCTATAGCCAACGTCACCGTCCGCTGCCCGAGGAAGACTGAGCTGGGACCTGTTGCAGTTGGGATGGTGTCGGTCGACGTGCAGAAAGAGTTGAAGGTGATGAACATGCAGAATGGGCTGGATGTTGGCGAGAGCGCATTTCCAGTATCTGACGATGAAACTCGGGCAATCCTACATTTTATCTGAAAGAAAGAGGTGGACGTGGCTCGTGGCTCGTTACGCATTGCTCCTTGCTGGAGGTACTCTCGCATATTGCTACCAGGTGGCTATGATCTTATGATCTGATGATGTACGATCTGTTATTCAGAGAATTGTTACAGCATTACTTAGTGCATTTATGATTAATGAGTGGTGAATACAATATCTGGCTCTGCGAGTAATACACAAGATCCAATTTCAAATAATTCCAGAAGTAAAGCATAATTCCAAAATGATGGATAGAGGGAAAGACAATCCAAGAAAATACCCGTGGGACTATCAAGGCCCACGATTAGTAAAAAACCAAGACAGTTGGCTTCACAGTAGTCACAGCACTGAGAATATCAACAGGATATCCACGGTTGCGGCAGTATGGATGATTCAGCGGCTTAGTGGCGAATTTGCGGCCTGGATGGC